>JBAMJV010003458.1:15000-70477 GCA_037951105.1 Echinarachnius parma
GTAATGGAGAGGGGGAGATAGTTAAAGATAAAGGGGATATATTAAATTTAATTATACATTATTATAAAACTTTATTTGGGTTAAAGGAAAATGAAAATGGGAATTTAATAGATTTTTTAAAGGATGTTCCAAAATTATGTAAAGAAAATCAAGAATTGTGTGAAGGTAAATTAAATAAAGAGGAGTGTTCTGCAGTAATTAAAGAGGTCATGACGGATTAAGCGTAGAATTCTATTACACCTTTTGGCCTGTTTTGGGGGGAATGGTTGTAGCAGCTTTGAATGAAGCATTCGATATTAAAAGGGACATTGTCTACTTCTCAAAGGCAAGGGGTTATTACACTGATTGAAAAGGAGGGGAAAGATGCAATGTATATGAAGAATTATAGACCAATAACACTCTTAAATGCAGACTACAAGATCTTATCAAAAGTTTTGGCAAAAAGAATAAAGGAAGTTATAGAAGAAATTGTTCTTCATAATCAGGTTGGGTACGTTAAAAACAGAAATATTGGGGAGGCAGTGCGACTAATAGATGATATGTTTTTTTATTCTAGGAATAAATCGATTGGATTTTTGATTGCTGTGGATTTTGAGAAGGCCTTTGATAGCGTTTCGCATAGGTTTTTATATAAAGTGTTAGAAGAATTTGGTTTTGGGGAGGAATTTTGTAGATGGGTGAAAGTGTTATATAATGATGGTTGTAGTTGCGTCATGAATGGAGGTCAGTCAACTGGATATTTTCAAATAGAGCGAGGGGTCAGACAGGGAGATCCTCTTTCTCCACACTTGTTTGTTTGAGTAATTGAAACTTTGGCTAGAGTCATAAGGAGGGATGGGGAAATACATGGGATTAAATTAGGGGACAGGGAATTTAAGCAAATTATGTATGCTGATGATATAACTATTTTTGTGAAAGACGCTAATTCGATAGGAAAGTTGAAAAGGATTTTGAACAATTTTGAAAAAGCTAGTGGTTTAAAAGTGAATGAGGAAAAAACAAATTACACTTGGTTAGGTAATGAGGGGAGAATCCTGGTCAACTTTTGTTTGGACATTTTGTGGAGGAAATACGAATTTTGGGAGTTCATTTTTCAAGAAATATAAAAGTAAAGGATACTTTGAATTACAAAGAAATATTGAGTAGAATAAAACGTTTAGTTGGCTGGTGGAAACAGCGAGATCTCACTATTTGGGGGAGAATTCAGTTGTTAAAAATACATGTTCTTTCAAAATTTAATTATATCTACTCCTTAATAGTAGTCTCACGTGCTATTTTTAAGGAGGTTGAAAGTTTGTCTTTTGAATTTGTGTGGGGAGGGAAAGATAGGATAACAAGGAAAATATTGTACCAAGATTATAAATTTGGGGGACTGAGGATGAATAATTTTGAGATATCTGTAAAAAGTCAACGTGTAATGTGGTTAAAGCGTTTACTTAATGGGGAAGAGTTATCTGACTGGAAAGCATCATTTAATTTTTGTTGTTTAAAAATGGGGGGACGGTTTTTTGTTTGTATGTAATTATGATACTAGTAAAATGGATTTGAAGAATATACCGCCATTTTATGTTGAAATTTTAAAAGTTTGGCAAGAAATTAAGAAATGTAGATTTTATGAAGATGTAGCCCTATTATATACAATAATATGGATATATATATATGTATAAGAAATAAAATAATAATAATAATAATAATAATAAATAATTTATATAGCGCAGAAACTATATATATATATTCGACTGCGCTTCAAGAGCTCATATAAATACCATTCTATTGCACAATGCTATATAATATAAAGCATAATCATAAATAAAAATTAAGTCTGTGTTTAAAACAAATAAGTTTTTACTTTCAATTTAAAGCTGTCCAATGTTTGAGATTTCCTAATATCCACTGGTAACTTATTCCATAATCTAGGAGCAGCACAAATAAATGATCGATCACCTAAGGTTACTTTTGTTCTTAATGTTGGGGATCTGCAATGCCAGTGTGTCTTGTGTACTACGAAGATTATGACCATGAGTTTGAAACTTAAAAGTCAATAACTCAGTAATATAACTAGGAGCTTGGCCATTTAGCGCTTTATAAACTATCATTAACATCTTAAATTCAATTCTTTGACGTATGGGTAACCAATGTAATTCTCTTAACAGTGGTGTAACATGAGCAAATTTAGAAAGATTGCAAATCAATCTTGCACATGTGTTTTGAACCCGCTGTAACTTTCCTATCTGTGTGTTTGGTAATCCATACAATAAACTATTACAATAGTCTAACTTACTCGTAATACATGCGTGAACGACAATTTTCATGCTATCTTGATCAAAATATTTACGGATGCGCCTTAAATTATAAATCATATAATATGCTGATTTACATACACTAGTAATTTGTGATTCCATATTCAACTGAGTATCAAATAACACTCCTAAATATCTCAAATTATGGGATGGTTGTATAGCAGTATTACATACTGATATACCATTTGACTTGAACTTAGATACCTGCCGTGGAGTACCAATAACTAATAGTTCCGTTTTCGTATCATTCAACATCAATTTATTTTGTAACATCCAGGTTCTAATGTACTCAATGCATGTTTCTAATACACTAATACAATATTCTTCATTTGGTGTGTTAGGACAAAATGACAAATATACCTGTGTGTCATCTGCGTAGCAGTGACAGGTAATAGTAGGGAACTCCTTTTGAATATTTGTGAGGAGTCTGCTTGTATACAACATAAACAACAGGGGTCCTAAACGTGACCCTTGATGATGAAGAACTGTTTAAAAAGGGAATATGTATGGTAAGTGATATTATGGAAAATGGGCATATGAAACCTAATGGTCATTTTTGGAATATGGGAATTAAAGGAAAAGGTTTATTAAAAATATATGACATATGTTTAGTAATGTCAGATAAATATAAGGAGGGAAACTGTATTGATATAGATATCTCTAAATATGATATTGCTTTAAAATTGGTAGGGAATGTTGAATCTTTGTTTGATTTGAAATCAAGGAAAGTTTATAAGTATTTTGTTAAGCAATTGCAGAATGATTATGTTTTAGAGGTAAGGGACGGGCATACTCATTTTAATTTTATTGCTACGGAATTGATGGATATATTTTTGAGAGTTAAAAGCTCCATTCTTTGTAGTAAATTGCGGGAATTCCAATTTAAATTAATACATGGGGCGGTGTATACAAATGAGAATTTATTTAAGTTTGGTTTTATATTAGATAATTTATGCTCTTTTTGTAAGCTGCAGGTTGCAACGTATGAACACTTATTTTTAAATTGTCAAATAGTTAATAAATATTGGGAAGAATTAGTAGGGCATTTACATTTACTTGAAATTGATTTTAGGTCATGGGTTCATATATTTCTCGGGCTGTCATGGAAATCCTCGAGGATAAAGGTGTGCAATTCTATAATTTTCTTATTGAAACGTATTATTTTCTCTGCAAGGTCACAAGGAATAATTCCACCTTTAGAATGTACAGTAAAATCGATTGTTGATTATAGAGAAAAGGAAAAGAAAAAAGCTATTAAGAGAGGTAAATTAGGCGTCCATTTGCAGAAGTGGGACGAACTAAATAATGTTTTGCCTTGAATGTGGAAGTGTTATTTTATTTATTTCCAGGGAAGGACATGGAACGGTAAATTCTCTTCCTCTTCTCAACTTCCCTCTATAAGTTTTGTTTGATTTTAGATCGATGGACTGTTCTTAAAAAATAAAAAAAAAAATAAAAAAATGGCGAACAGGTGCCGATACTGTTTGGTGCAGGCGCGGTGATGAGTTTCGGGAGGCGGGGTGCGTTGGGAGGGCGGGCATTGTTCATAAACAATGCCCGTCCCCCCAATGCATGTGTTTTCTAAGCCTATTGCCGAGCCTGGTGTGTTGCGTTGCGGGCGTCAGAGTGTGTGTGTGTGTGTGTGTGTGTGTGTGTGTGTGTGTGTGTGTGTGTGTGGTGTGTGTGTGTGTGTGTGTGTGTGTGTGTGTGTGTGTGTGGTGTGTTTGTGTGTGCATGTATGTGTTTTGTTTTTTTTCCTTTTGGGGGGGGGGGGGGCGGAGGAGGTAGGGTGGTAGGGGCAGGGGCGTATCAAGTTAATTGTAAATTTGTTTCCTTTTCCTCGACCTTTCACAATTAAATGTTGCTTGTAGGTATTGTTTTTTTTTTTATATTGAATGCACTGTTTATTATGTTTAGTCAAGATTTATGATACTTATGAATATTTATATTTTATTTGTGTAAGATTATTGACAATTTTTTTTTATCTTTCTAGTGTTGAAGTCTTGTTAATTTGCATTAAGAAGAGGAAAAGGAAGAAAATGAAGTGTTTGCATTGCAGAATTTGAGCTTGTAACATTTAAAAAGTATTGATTTAAATATGTATTTTGCAAACATTTGAGTGTTGGGGGGGGGGGTGGGGGGGGGGAGAAGTAGCATGTCTCACTTCTTTTTTTTTTATCTTTTGTTAAATCTCCACTGTGCTTAATTTTTGTGAATTACACTTGATTTGTACACTTGAGATGTAAACTTTTATTATTGAAATGTTATTCAATTGTAAATGTGATGTCAATTTGGAGAAATAAAAATCACAAAAAAAAAAAAAAAGTATGTGTGTACATTCATTTCTACACGTGTGTAAACGTGTGACTTTGTGTGTGTTTATGGTTCGTGTTTATGTATTTGCGTCATTGTAATATTTTCAGTAAGTGACTGTCAAGCGAATTTAGTGCGCGGGAGAAACATTGTACGCCCTCGGTTCGTTCGCTGCCCGAACGGCCTACTATTAGCACTACAGCTCAGCTCAGCCAATAGCTGCTGTATTGCTCACTCAGCCAATAGCTGCCGTATGTCATATGGAGCTTGCAGACTGTTCGGTCGATTCCCTCTCGAAAAATAAGGATAATGTTAATTAGCTGGCAACTACACAAACGTGATTGGCTGCGGGCATCGTAGCGCGATGAATATAGCTATCGTATACAAAATGCTGCATGCTCATGAATAATGAATGACGTGCGCTGCGAACCGGTGATTTTTTTCCACGCCCAATTCCAACGGAATCGTCGGGACGTGGTTTTGGAGGAAAGGGGAATTACGGAAGTAACGATATGTAGCGCTAGTAGCACCCGTTGAGTCGTATAGCGTGGTGTACGTGTATGTAGGTGGTGTGTGTTCACAAGTCACGTTCTGAATCGGGACGGTGGAGGTCCAAGAACAGCTGTTTTCCAATCTTGTATACAAGATTGGAAAAGCGATCTTGTGCCTGACAAATAATTGGTGAATATTTTTTTCAATTTTTAATAAAGTCAGTATAACATACACATAAACAAACAATGATTACTCAAAAATTATTGGGGGGCACACCTCATGAATTTCTTAATTTTTTTCAGAAAATGTACCCTTATGTTTTCTATTGTTTTTTTTCTTCTAAATTATGGGGGGGGGGGGGGGGGGGGGGTCGTGCCCCCCGTGCCCCCTGTAACTACGCCACTGACATTTAAAACCTTCATGTTTTATCTATTCTTCGAATATTGTTTTCATTCAAGGAAACAACATTGTTGAAATGTGGTTCTTTGTAAATCATAAGATTTCCTGCACCAGATAGTATAATGTTAATACTGTTAGATCTTTGCTGCTCATTGAAACATACGTTAACGATTATAAATGAGACCAAAACAAAATTAAACAGGAAAACATATTGCAATTGCAAACAATTTAAACGAATACCGTAAACATTCGCCCATAAGCGCTACCGTCTCACAGTAGTCTCACAGTATTAACAGGTATTATCAATAGCGCCAGCCGTATCGAGAAGGATCCAGTATAATGAATATGTATTTAGCCTTTTGTCAACGATCTTTGAGCCGGTCTTAAATATTCATGATAGCATAATCACTCAAAGTTGAGCAAAGATGAACGTTACTTAATGTTAAAAACCCACCAAGCAAGCAGACGTAGCTCTTGGGTCGGTGGTTGGTGCAAATCATTCTAAGATATGATGGCACGTAAAGTCGGAGGCATTGGATAAGTGATTTTTTGTATTCTTCAATTAAAGGTATGTCTGTAAAGTGTCTAACTCCACGAATTTTTCTTGGAGCTTCCTCGTTTCTCTTCTACCGTATTGTTTAGCTTATGGTAAAAGAAGAATAAAATAGGGTTAGATTGTTTCAAATGTCCCTTTAGTATGAAGATAATTATCATTGAAATCTTTTATTTGAAAAGCGTTTTCAAATAAAGTACAATTGTCGTAGCTGAACACGTCCGGCCAGCGCGCGTGGGAAACCTTCCCGACCCGACTGAGCCGAGCGCGCGCAAATTCCATGAATTCTGTACCGTCTGTAAACATATACGGTTGCGGATATCGTCAAACGGACGATTATTACTGCAACAAATCTACGGCAGGCCATCATTATTCAGTGATAAAAATATCAACTCAATATTCGTTTTTTTCACTAGGTAAACAGTGATCGTTTTCTTTCAAAATTTCACAAATAGTTCAAGTGTATTTTACAATGATATTGATACAGGATTGAAGTCTCAAATGTCATTTTGTGAAATATCTGACACTTTACAGGTATCACTTTAATATTAAATTTTGTTTAAACAAATGCCACCGTGTTGTGCATAGGAATAGGAAGGAAAATCATTTACTTTTTGTCAGTTACACAATTATTAAATTCCGGTGAAGTCATGGCATTCCCGGCCCCACCCCACCCCACCCCACCCACATACACACACATACACGCACACACAGATAAACACACACACGCACACGCACACACACACACACACACACACACACACATACACACACTAGTTGAGAGTCGTGTAGGCGGGGGTGGGGTGGTGGGGGGGGGGGGGGGGTGCGCTGCATGTCCGTCGCTAAAAATGTTCGAGTCCGAGACGACTTGTTAAGTTGTTTTCTCGTGACCTCTTTCTGGGGGAGGGGGCCACGTTGTAATTTGGAAACCGGTGTGTTAGTACATGGGCGTAGGTACTAACGTAATAACTATTTATTTATTTATTTATTTATTTATTTCACATATTTATACAGAGTAACCTGAATTCAGCATATAAAAATAAAACAGTAATCAATAATCAATACAAATTAAAATCATACAAGTAAAAGCTCTGTCTTCTGACAAACAACATACCTACATCTAGTTATACATTCTTTGTAAATCATAAGATTTCCTGCACTAGATAGTATAATGTTAATACTGTTAGATCTTTGCTGCTCATTGAAACATACGTTAACGATTATAAATGAGACCAAAACAAAATTAAACAGGAAAACATATTGCAATTGCAAACAATTTAAACGAATACCGTAAACATTCGCCCATAAGCGCTACCGTCTCACAGTAGTCTCACAGTATTAACAGGTATTATCAATAGCGCCAGCCGTATCGAGAAGGATCCAGTATAATGAATATGTATTTAGCCTTTTGTCAACGATCTTTGAGCCGGTCTTAAATATTCATGATAGCATAATCACTCAAAGTTGAGCAAAGATGAACGTTACTTAATGTTAAAAACCCACCAAGCAAGCAGACGTAGCTCTTGGGTCGGTGGTTGGTGCAAATCATTCTAAGATATGATGGCACGTAAAGTCGGAGGCATTGGATAAGTGATTTTTTTGTATTCTTCAATTAAAGGTATGTCTGTAAAGTGTCTAACTCCACGAATTTTTCTTGGAGCTTCCTCGTTTCTCTTCTACCGTATTGTTTAGCTTATGGTAAAAGAAGAATAAAATAGGGTTAGATTGTTTCAAATGTCCCTTTAGTATGAAGATAATTATCATTGAAATCTTTTATTTGAAAAGCGTTAGCAAACGCTTTTCAAATAAAGTACAATTGTCGTAGCTGAACACGTCCGGCCAGCGCGCGTGGGAAACATTCCCGACCCGACTGAGCCGAGCGCGCGCAAATTCCATGAATTCTGTACCGTCTGTAAACATATACGGTTGCGGATATCGTCAAACGGATGATTATTACTGCAACAAATCTACGGCAGGCCATCATTATTCAGTGATAAAAATATCAACTCAATATTCGTTTTTTTCACTAGGTAAACAGTGATCGTTTTCTTTCAAAATTTCACAAATAGTTCAAGTGTATTTTACAATGATATTGATACAGGATTGAAGTCTCAAATGTCATTTTGTGAAATATCTGACACTTTACAGGTATCACTTTAATATTAAATTTTGTGTAAACAAATGCCACCGTGTTGTGCATAGGAATAGGAAGGAAAATCATTTACTTTTTGTCAGTTACACAATTATTAAATTCCGGTGAAGTCATGGCATTCCCGGCCCCACCCCACCCCACCCCACCCACATACACACACATACACGCACACACAGATAAACACACACACGCACACGCACACACACACACACACACACACACATACACACACTAGTTGAGAGTCGTGTTGGCGGGGGTGGGGTGGTGGGGGGGGGGGGGGGGTGCGCTGCATGTCCGTCGCTAAAAATGTTCGAGTCCGAGACGACTTGTTAAGTTGTTTTCTCGTGACCTCTTTCTGGGGGAGGGGGCCACGTTGTAATTTGGAAACCGGTGTGTTAGTACATGGGCGTAGGTACTAACGTAATAACTATTTATTTATTTATTTATTTATTTATTTCACATATTTATACAGAGTAACCTGAATTCAGCATATAAAAATAAAACAGTAATCAATAATCAATACAAATTAAAATCATACAAGTAAAAGCTCTGTCTTCTGACAAACAACATACCTACATCTAGTTATACATGAGATACAATAGATAAACAAAATTTAATAAATTAATTTAAAATACATGTTTCAAACACTGTTAAGTCTGAGTGTACTGTATATAATTTAAATACTAAAACAAAACACAATTATGTAAGCTATAAAACATCATGTCCGGTATAATAAATTAATCAATAATAAAAACCATGACTACTAAAACAAACAACAAATCACAAGCGTGCATATGGACATACTTAGACACATTCTCCCATACAAACGTAATCAAACTCATATATACACTCACATAATCAAGCAACACATGCGTAAAACTCTCATGCAATAAGATGAAACATACTGATCACTATTTATCATAATGAAGAGTCGCATCTATTCACACAACAGGCAGCATATGTCCAAATGCACGTGGTTATTAAACAAAAACAAGATTATAATGCGACGCGTAGAAGAGTACAATACAATTATACTTCTACGCATAACTCGCTGACGTTTAAGACATATTGGTGTTTCGTTTGAGGGCGTTCTTAAATATAAATAATGAGTTAGCTGTACGGCATTCATCGGATAAGGCATTCCACAATACAATGCCAGCATACACAAATAGTTTCTGATAGAATTGTGTTTTACATAATGGTGTTCTTAATAACTTCTTAATACTGTTGCGAGTTGTACGTAACGAAACATCATCATTAAAACAACATTTGTTACATAATACAGTTGGGGCTGTACCACTTACACATTTATACATCATGCATGCAGTTGATTTATTAAACAGTTCTTTAAGAGTGGGCCAAGTAAGATTATCTAAAACTTCGTGTGATGGAGTAGCCCAGGTTTTGCCGCTAACTATATTATAAGCAGCACGTTTATGAAGTGTATTTACTGTCTTATAGTTAATTTCAGAACGCGATGACCAAACAGTCGAGCAATACAATGCGTGAGGTAAAATGAACCCCCAATAAAGTCTGCCTAATTGTTCTTGTGTAAATAAATGCTTTATTCTTCTTACCATGCCTAACTTTTGTTTCATTATTTTAACTATAGAATCAACATGATATTTAAAACTTAGCGTGTCATCAAGAATTACACCAAGGCATTTATATTGGGTTACCTGTTCCAGCACTACCCCATTCATATTGACACTTAATTTCTTATTCTGTACAGTAGATAGTCTTTGCCTCGAGCTAAGAAGCATTACTTTCGTTTTTTTAACATTCAATACCAATCTATTATGTTTTGTCCAATACAAAACTTCTTTCATAGCATCGTTAAACTGAGTCTCGACAGATTCAAGTGATGATCCACTTACAAAGAGTGTTGCATCATCGGCAAACATATATACTTTACCAGTTTTAACACTGGTTGGCAAGTCATTAATATATATTGTAAATAGGAGGGGTCCAAGTACGGAGCCTTGCGGAACCCCGGATGAGGTTTTTCTTGTTTGTGATTTCTTACCTCCTACTTCAGTAAATTGTTCTCTACAACAAAGATAAGACCTAAACCAATCGAGTGCGTTTTCTGAACAACCACACAGAGCAAGCTTTCTCAACAGAATATCGTGATTGACAGAGTCAAATGCTTTACGCATATCAATGAATGCCAACCCACAAAATAGACCTTTGTCTACCTCGGCGGCCCAGTCATTGACCATGCACAAAAGAGCGCATTCGCATGAGTGGGCAGGTCGGAAGCCAAATTGTTTTTCGCTTAAGAAATTGGTAGCACATAAAAATGAATAAAGGTGTTTCTGTACACATTTTTCTAATATTTTTGAAATAATTGAGAGCAATGAAATGGGCCGGTAATTTTCAATACAAGATCTTTCTCCTGACTTTAATATTGGTCGAATTTTTGCTAGTCGCCATGATTTGGGAATAACGCCTGTCCTTAGCGATTGATTACAAATATATACCAAGCTTTCCAAAACATTTGTGGCCGTTTTCATAGCTTTCAATATTTTCACAGAAATATCATCGGCACCTGTTGATTTCTTAACGGATAGATTATCAATTTCATTAATCACAAATTCATTCATCACATGAGGTAATTCAAAGGTTTGGGCGGAGCTTGAACCATTTGAGTCTCCAATTGTTGGGGGACTATCGTTATTTCTGTCTAAAAAAAACTTCAATATAATTGTGTGCCTCTTCATTTTCATTTACAGTGGTTTGTAATAATTCAAATACACTATCTACAAAATAATCATTCAATTTTTCAGCAACCATTTCAGGCTCTACAATATCATTACCATCAAAATGTAGCTTAATGTCAGTCTCTTTAGAACTAGTGCTCGATATTTGTTTCATTACTGACCACAATACTCATGCTTTTACATTCGTATTGTACTCGTTACAGCGTTTCTTATATTCCGATAATCCCTCCATAATCCTGGTAAATCAAACTTTAAGGCTTTCCCATGACTAAAATTTCTCGTATTTATCATTTCAATTATGTCACCCGTAACCCAGGGACATGGCTTCTTTCTCATTCGTTTACATCTGTATGGTGCATATTTATCAATTATACTCATTAATAACTCATACCATTTATCCCAAGCTTTATCAACATTGAATACATTAGTCACATCGACAAAAGGTAAAGTAACAAGTTCATTTACAAAGTCATCCTCTTTGAAACGTTTACAATTTCTAAATTGTATAACATTATGTTGGCCCGTGGTATTCATATTATTTCTTTTTACAATTGTAAATATTTAAAAGTGATCACTTATATGAGTTTTGATCACTCCTGACTTAATATGCTCGTCTTCACATGTCGTATATATGTGATCAATGAGAGTCCTCGAGTTCTGAGTTACACGTGTAGGAGATAATATAAGTTGCGTTAAAAGAGATCCTTGCATTATAGATAGTAATGTTTGTGAGTACGAATCTAAATTGTCGGAAGAAAAATCACAATTAAAGTCTCCCATTATAATCAATTCGCTGTCCAAATCAAGCGCCTTGTTAATCATAGTAGTTAATGAATCAAAGAAACTTAAGATACTATTAGGCGGGCGATACAATTCACAAATGAGTAGCGGCTTGGCGTTGCGTAATTTTACCTTGATCCAAATCGCCTCGAGATCGCATTCAAGATCCATAAGGCGTTGATAGCAAATGTTAGCCTTAATGTACAGTATAACTCCTCCGCCATGTCGTGATCTGTATTTTCGTATGAGGTCGAAGTTTTCGAGTTGCAGCTCGTTGTCTCCTACAGTTTCGTCGCAGTGGGTTTCACTAAATGTGATAATATCAAAGGGTGAGTTTTTTAGCAAATATTTTATTCTATCAATTTTATGCGGAATTAAGTTGACGTTTAGGTGGCATAGATCTAAGCCTTTATCTAAAATAGTCGGTATACTGCCATCGTCATGCAAATTCTTTCGATGCGATTCTTCGTTAATGATATTTCTAGCAAGGCTAGTAGTATTATCGGACTGGTCTTGAGAATCAAAATTACACTCCGGTTGGGCAGTTGGTGTGGCATTGTCTTCTTTGCCGGGAGATTAATCCCGTGCGGTCTGATTGATGCAATGCTTTGACTTGTGACCTAGCTTCCCGCAAGTTCTGCACTTCAGTTTTTCATTGTATGTGCAGTTGGCTTGCTTGTGGTTGTTTTCACCACAATTGTAGCATCCGCTATACATGCTAAATGGACTAATTGTGTGACGCGTGTAGTCATACCCTGATGACACACCCCCATCTGGAACTTTTGGCCAATAACAGGCGGGGTGTTGGTGTCTGGCGGCGGCCTTTGTGCAGCAACCTCTACATACAGCCTGCGGTGTGGAGAGTGCGCTGGGCTAGTGATAGCTTCGTACAGTTTACTGGATGCCGGAATCATCTGGGCGTGGTCGATGTGAGCCGAGAGAATGTCGGCAAACAGGTCGGAACAGCGACCGTTGAGATGAAGCCCATCGTTGGCTAGATGGGTTGATGGGTCGATGGCGTGTTTGTCGACGAATCCCCATCCGCGGCGTTCGGTAACAGCCTTGTAGACCTCGTTGATCTCGTACACCTTGTTGTATGTCTCTTTCTAGGAAGGATACCGTCTGATGACAGAGCTAATGGTGATCGTTTTGACCGATGGACAGTCAGTCACGATTTGATCGCAGAGAGACTCGATCTGCTTTTCGATTAGTTTGACGTCGCCGTATTCTGCATTATTTGTTCCGACGTGAAGTATGACCTCGCTCACGTGATGAGTTTGAGCGAGAGATTTCGCCCTTTCGAAAACTCCCTCAATTTTTACGCCTGGTAATGTTTTGCAGATTACTTTCTTAGTCTTTGAAAGAAGTTTTGGCTTCAAGTGTCGTATCATCGAATCCCCGATTACCAGGGTGTTGTTCCGTGTGTTGAATCTATTGCTGTGATTAGACCGGTATTCATAAATCTGGTCATTGTAGTTCGCCGCTGTAGGAGTATCCGTAGTAGAACGGTCATTGTCGTCATCGCTGATAATCGTTGGTTCGACCGTGGATTTAGGTTGTTGTCCATTGTCGTTGACGTCGTGGCTCTGGCTCTGAACAATGGCAGTGCGATGTGGGTCATTGTCCTCTGTAATCGGATTCCGTTCAGTGAGTCGAATTGTGTTTAGTTCACTTAGCTGCCTTTCGATTCGGCTAATCCGATCAGGAATAGCAACGCAGCTCTCGCAAAGGGGCTTTTCCAGCCTACTGCGAGCGATTTTCCCACACCATATACATTGGGATTCAGTACCCAGGTCGAAAAAACAGTTGAAACCAGTTGAAACCAGTTGAAACCAGTTGGAAATTCAACTGGTTTTTACTGGTTTTAACTGGCATCAAGCGGTAGCAGTTTACATTCCCGGTTCCCAGTAAAGATAAATGGATAGATGGAGCAGTCCAGTTAAAACCAATAGAAATGCCAGTTGAAACCAATTCAAAATACCAGTTGGAACCAACTACTTTAACTGGTCTTCTTACTGGTAAGCCTTACTGGATTCTTACTCGATTCCAATTGATTCCAGTTGATTCCAGTGTACCAATTTCCATATTGAAACCAGTTGGCCAACTGGTGGTATCAACTGGTACCAGTTGGCAACTAATTTTCAACTGTTTTTTCGACCTGGGTATCCGGTGTCCCCGTACTTTCACACGTATCCGCCGCTTGACTGTCATGGCGGCCCCCATCTCCCTCATCACATTCACATACAGCAGTCTCAAATGTCAATGTGAAGTGTTCTCTTATACTTTCGTTTAGGTTGGGGAATATTATGGAAAGTTCATGTAGAATGAAATCGCTGCGGTCAGAATCGGGAGTGTTCAGTTTATAAGAGTTATTATAGAATGGGTTGATAAATCCCTGCAATCTGATTGGTTGAGAGCAAAATTTGTGCAGACAATTAATTGTACTGGATGCATAAAAAGTCATGTGTCCGGTAAAAAAATCATGCGTCCGGTAAAAATGTCATGCGTCCGGTAAAAATGGCATGCGTCCGATAAAAATGTCATGCGTCCGGTAAAAAATGTCATGCGTCCGGTAAAAAAATCATGCGTCCGGTAAAAAATTTCATGTGTCCGGTAAAAAATTTCATGCGTCCGGTAAAATTATTTCATGCATCCGGTAATTGTTCTAATTTTTAATTTTTTGACTTTTTGGGGGGCGTAACAATGCCCATTCTATAAAACAGATGATGCGCAAGTTTATTTCGTGGGTCGGTGGAATTGTTTGCACGCGGTAACTATGGAAACTAATCTAAACCCACTCGGCTTCGCCTCGTGGGTTTAACAGTTCCATAGTTACCTTGTGCAAACAATTCCTACCGACCCACTCATACCTGCGCATCATTTGTATATTAACATGGTGTATTGTGCGATGGAGACCTGTTATTGTTAAGTTTTAGGGGAGTTTGAAACGAAAATTATTTTTGCCTGGGATGCCTTGATAAGAGTTCCTTTTAAGTGGAGCCATTCTTTATCTCGTACAATGATATAAACTGGGTAATAGCTATACAGTGAACTAATAATACTCATTATGTCCTCACCAGTGTAGTTCCAGTAGCAGAAGTAGTCAGAGTTCTCTAAGTATGTTCACTACACTTGGGACTAAGGAGTTGGTGTGGCCGGTTCACTGTGTCCGTAAATAATTGTCAATATACACATTAAACTTGCTATTTCCATTTGAAATCACACACATTTCACAATCCATGTTTAGAAATATCACAATATATTGTCCACGTGTCCAGGGCAAATTAAAACAAGGGATATCTGTCAAAATCACTCCGTAAATATGTGCTGATCACAAGCACTGGTATGTGCACGTATTGCCTGTTGAGAGTATGACATTGTGGCCTAATAATAGGAACGATTTTCGCAAGACACAAACTCCTAATTAATCAGGGGGCGGGGGTGAATGGAGAGATCACCCCCCCCCCCCCCCCCCCCCCCTGTTGAATGAGTATCAATGACATTTCTACGCCCATGTGTTATTATGTTTGTATATCCTGTACTTGGGATAACACTCAATAGTTCATGAAAATATATATATGTTGTTGCTATTCATTTTAAATAGTGTGTATATGTTGGTGGTGCATCATGGACACCAGTGGCGTAGCGACGAGGGGAGGGGGGTGGGGGCACGGAGGCACGTGCCCCCCTTCCCCATGATAACAAACACAATAAAACGTAGGGGGAGATACAAAATTACAAAAGGTGTGCCCCAATAATTTTGCGTGCCCCCCCCCCCCCCCCCCCCCCATCAGTCCGACCACTGATAGACACTGCTTTTAATATTACATAATGCCTTTTCAAAACAGGTAATGCGGAGAGCACAATGAGGATAACGAATGAGTGAACATAATAATACAGTTTGAACAATAACGTTCCACCTAATGACCTAGGGCCTTAAATAATGAAATAAATTGAACACCTGTTGTCTGAACAATCAGGCATACTCATGAATGTAACATGTTTAAGATGTGTGAATGGGTTGAAAGAGTTATATGCGTAAATTCGACTTCATCCACAACAATTGAACATGGTTCAACGGTAGATGGTCTGTTGTATAGATCTCGAATAACTCGGATCAAATCCACCCAAATGAACTCCTTGGGTTTTTTTAAATATAAATCTAGTACTATTATAGTTGTTCTTGTTGGTTGTATGTTTTCACTGTTTTTCATGTCTTTCTTCCTTCATTGAATTTTTTTTCCTTGTAAATTTTGTTCATATATTCCTCTGTTTTGTTTTGCATTGTTTAATTAATCTTTTCTTTTGTAACTTGCATTAAAAAAAAATATTATCATGATTGTTTTTGTTTTCATTCATTAAAATACAGTACACACACACACACACACACACACACACGTTAATACCGGAATAATGCTTATTATGTTCTTTGGCAAGTATCTGTAATCCTCGATAGTCAAGATCTCTAGTACATTTTCTTGCCCAGGTGCTTCAAAATATGACGACATTTGGGATAACCTCGATTAGTTAATCGCCTGTAGATTAACGGTACAATATTACTAGATGCCATTACAAAATGGACTATCATGCAAAAAGCGTTATAATGCATAGTTACGTAATATTCAATCCGACCGACTGCTTGTACGAGTTTTATCTGACTAGTATTAAACAGCTTGCGTCGTGTGCGTCGTAAGAAATGATAACAAAATAATCACATGGAAACCACACAGGTGATCGTAGTGAATAGAAATTCAAACGGAAAGAAGAAACGAGTTAAAGACAACTTACATTCTTACATAAACCTTATACTTGATTTAGAGCGATTTTGTAAGAATATTTTTTATGCTTTTATGGAACGATTTGTGAAAATATTATAACATGTAAATATAAAACATATTCACTTATTCAAATATATCAGGAACCGATTGCTATGAGGCAGAATGCATATTGTACATACATACTAGCTAATCAAATAATGCATGACACGGGATTGCGAATTTGCATACCATGCAAAGGAACATTATGAACATTATCGTAATCATAGCATGCGTGTGCTGTGTCCATATGTATACTAGGGGGGGGGGGGTCAAACCCCTCCCACACCCCCTTTACCACGTTTAGCCATGACTTCACTTGAATGTAATAATATGTGTGTCTAACAAACAAAAAAAACATTTCGAACCTCTTTCGATATTCAAGAATTATGCAGATTTATATTGTAGATACATTTGGGTAAATATTCATTTTCATAACTGATGAGGTATATTTTTACCTAACAGTTACATAAAAATAGTTATGATTGTTGAGTATTTGGCTTCTTTATTTTTCGTCTGCCTTTTAAGCTTGTATTTTCTGTGTGACAAACTATACACAATGTTACGTTTTTTCCCGAATTTCTCACATACATACATGTACATGAAGATGAAACGTCAACAGATATGTGCTATACATTATCAGCATTGTTTTAAACCGATACCAGTCATATAGGAGCGCACGATACATATTCAGAATCATGTTAAAACTCTTGCTTTAAATTAAAGATATACAGACTGCGAGTAAGAATGTCTAACAAATACAATTAATCAAGATTATAGCGAAGGTTCGAGCTGGATACGCCCAAACGGTGCAGCAAAACTTATCCCTGGATAACCAGTAAGTTGTCTCGCGCCCCTGGCTTAATAAGAAAGATAGAAGTACCTGTGAACCAGAGGATATACAGATAAATCATCATTTCCTCCTTTTCTCCATGATAAATAATATTATGTATACTCAACAAGTGAACAATCGCGAAACACTAGTTTGAAGATCTGATGACTATACAGGGTGGCCGAACAAGTCCATTGGATAGGGTATCTTTCCAATGAAAAACGATACCAAGAACATTCATTTTGGTTGAGTAGTTGTGGTTTTAGGGCACTGTGAGTGACACCGTGTCAGGTTCCCATTTTTGCCAATTTTTACCAAGCCAGTGCCCGATAATTCACACTTACAGACCGTTATAGCGGAGTAGTACGCGCGCCATTGTTAGTGTACATTCAGCTTTGAAACGATAGAATGGGCACACTTGTCCGATGCTATAACGGGCAGTATGTGCAAATTATCGGGCAACGACTTGGTATGGGCCACCCTGTATAGAACACATAACATACATAAATCAACAAGACTTTCAAAACACCTTAAATTGATGGTACTTGAAGTCATGAAACAAAAACCTTCAAATGAAATTAAAATCCATGTGAAGTAGAAATCAATCAACAAATGTCCTATCTATACATTTGTTTCCATGCAAAGTGCTTACAATTAAAGACGAATGACACTTAAAATATAACATTAAGTAGACGACGTTCTTTGACTACAACACAGGGGAAGTAATAAATTCCGGACTAGAAGACACTTCTCATACTGTGCTGTTTAGAATAATATTATGGTCTAAAGTTAGCGTCAGTCAACATGTTCACTCAGAATGAGACTCTCATCATTCGCCAACTACTTATTTCACTATTTGTGTCGCACTTGGAGTTATATTCCACTGTATAACGCTGAATAACTAATGAAAACCAAGCAAGAAAGATGGAATTCCCAACCGGTGCTATTTTTGCAGTAATGTCTTTGTTTATTGTGATACAATCATGTTCTTCTTTGTCATTTCAGTGTGAAAGACGAAATGGCACACGTATAAGTGTTCACTGTATTGCTGAAGGAAACTGGACAATAAATGAAAGTGTGCAATTGTATCGTTCTGATAGTGAAGCGATCGGGCATTGTGATCCCGTGTACTGTTCTAAGGGTCGATGTTTCTTGTCATGTCAGCCTGAGGACCAACTTAAAGATAATTTGGATGTGAACATGTGTGGATCGAATTGTTTTTCCTTTGCCATCAGAGATCCTGTGGTAGACACTGATTACGGTGAATACTATATTTCTATAAATGATTCCGATAAAGTAATTGTCATGAACGTAACCAGGGCATCAACAGAACTCACAATAACTACAGAAACATCGGCTAGTGGCCACGTCTATTCTAATTCCTCATCTGTACCAGTGGTTAAGGTTTCTAGCGTTGTCCTGGACTCCAGAATTACAGAAACAAGGAGTGACGCAATGCAATCTACTGTTTTTGAGCTGCTGAATTGTGCTGGAGAGTCCCAATATCCACAAGAAACATGTACGACACATTCGTCAATCGGCGATGAAGACAAATCACACAACAGCAATATGACATTTAACGACGTATTTTTCAAAATCATTATCTTTACATTATCTTTGGCGCTCATGTGCACCCTCGGATCAGGACTCTTTCTTCTAGCGCGTAAACACACACGAATTGAAAGACTAAACCGCGACTTACACAACATTTCATTTGCCCTGACACGATCAAACACAGTAGAGGCGATAGATCTATTATCCAGGATACCGCAACCTTCACTAGCAACTGTTTCAAGCATCAATGCCCTTCCTGGTACTGGTTATCCTTCGATGCATCATCATGCACCGGAGTTACCTCCTCGGACCCGCTCAGGTGATTTTAACAGGGTGCTATCGACGACGGATGACTGTACGCCATACCAAGAAAGCGGGGGTGACTTCAGCCCTACGTCGACTTCACGTGTACAAGACCTCCATATTGGTCAACATGGACACCGGGAGGACGGTGGGGGCGTTCAGAATGAAAACACGTACTGTACGGTCGATGATTGCAAACGGAATGAAGTCTCCAGTCTTGTGGCTAGCGGTCAAAACATACTCCCAACCGTCGAGGATCTCTCGGTAGACTACAAAACTGCTGATGATGAAATGCTTAGTATGTTGTATGCAAAACCAGAGAAGAGGATGAGGGTGCATCATCATAAGTCCAATAATATCTTATCCTTTTCTGCAAAAGATGATGAATCTGAATATGACGTCCTAAAATACAACTTCAGAAAGAGCCAGTTTGCATTATGATGTGGCTAATAGCTAGTCAGCACTATCATCTCGAAATATCGAGTATCAGCACCATATTAGTATTCAAATCGTCAACCAAGAGTAATCTTTTCTTATCAGCGCAACTGTTTTTACTCATGCGTTGATGATTACTGAAATGTAACAAATAATGTTAATGATGTTTGTATAGGAAACCCGACTGGTTGATTGACCGGCTTTCAAAAACGTTGTCTTACGATGTCGGGTGGGCACCAAGCAGCAGCTTCTTCAGACATCCGCGCTCCTTCTGTTCTCAACAATGACCACGACACTGACCACTCGCGTATTATCGCATCAGATTCTGGAGAGATTCTCGATGCGATGTCAGCAGGCAATGACTATTGTAACCTACGTCGCTTTTCGGGTGATACCCTTGCTCCAAGAAGTGGTGATGACATCTGCGATGACGTCGGGCAGCCAATCGTGTTCCAACCTGCAACCCCTGCTTCTCTTGAGTATGGGAGTGATGTATTGCAAGCAAGCGGGGGAGGAAGAGGGAGAGTATCATTGGATCCCTTGGGCAGAGATCCGGGCCAACTTTATCTGGAAGAGTTCTTTGATTCGTCTGACTACGAGCTGCTGAACCTACACATGGATCGGGAGTAACATAGGTCATAATATAGCAGGATGTGGAGTTGGAGAAAAGAAAGGACCGGATAGTGGGAGGATATTTAGGCGGAGGGGGAAGGCGAGTTGTGAGAGATAATCTTTACTAAATACTCTGTGGGAGAGTGCTGCCCAGGTGGTCTGCAACATATAACAGAGACCGGGCCAAGATTCATTCGAGCAGTTATTTAGTACTGTGATCTTGAGCAACTGAATCGTGATGGTTTGGAAAAACGGCATAACCGGTTACAACCGGATTTTCGATGTAAATCATGTAAATAACAAATGATTTCTTAAAGAGTGTATTTTGGAACAAAGGTTTCTGATCTACATGCTGAGGTAACAAGGCGATCTTACCTAAAGGCCCGGGCCCATGCATACTGACGGTTTTCACGGTGACTCGCAACGATTTGACATTCGACGAGAAAATCGCTTAGGTCGTGTTACATCGTATAAGTTCTTCCCCAAATCCGTTGCGCATCGTGAACAAAATCGTGAATGCAGGACCAAAACCGCCGTCTTAAAAAGGTGGGGGACGGGGGGGGGGGGGGGGGGGGTCATGTCCCCCCCCCCCCCCCCACTTTTGAAAGTGGAGGGGATTGTCCCCCCCCCCCCACTCTTTTCATAAGTGTATACATTATGTATGTTTGATTCCATAGATTTCACTCTGACATACATGTATTATGTGACATTTCTGTCTCAGATATGCACCAAATCGCACAATGTCTAGCCCAAAAGTGCAAAAGCTCCCAACAGTGATAGGGGGACACCCCCTCCCACACCCTCCACCGCTCGGTCACTTCGCTCCCTCGCTGATGTCCCCCCCACTTTTGAGAAACTGTGAGTCACCGCGCCAACACGAATGTATCAAAATCGTGACGAGTTGCCGTTGCGAATTCGTGTTGAGTCATATCTACACGTTGCAATTCGTTCTGACTCGTACCGCATCGTTGCACAAACCGTTCTGGTTCGTATAATATCGTGGCGATTTGAGGCAAACTGCAACGAAACATTACGACTCATAACGGTTTAGAAAGTCACAACACGTGTTCTACGACATGTACGATGACTGCACGGAAAACACAAAGTAGACGGATAATTTTCTTTCGGATCGAGTCAGGTCGTCCTGCAGTCATCTGTTCTCCCTCGCCGAACAAGAACCACATGTCCCAGTCACATATTCCCGTAAAGCATTCTCGTTAGAAGCATACCTGTAGCAATAGTTTCTCTGCCTTCACTTTCGTGATGGGGAAAAACAAAAACTGCCACGTATTGCTACGGTTTAGAAACCATGTACGAGTAGCTCCGATATTGCTCCCCGATAGCATCGTTTCATTGCGTTATACATATACATTGGAACAGGTGGCTGTAATGGGAGGCTTTACAGGACGGTGTGTGTGTGTGTGTGTGACTGGGGTATTACCGACGATGTGATACGTCTCACAACGAATAACAACGACGAGCAACGATTGAGATCAAATCGTTGCGGCATGGCGACATTTTTGAGCTGGTGTTGTCACGGAATTGAACCGGCCGTGGAATCAGTCCGGGCAGTGCACTTTTGGGGGATTGCTGCTGACTTCATTTTTCGTAGTTTTAGCCACCAAATTTAATAAAAGCTATTAAATGTAACTACAGCCGCCAAATATACCCATAGCCACCCCATACAACATTTAACCACCATATTTCTAGTTTGGGTAAGGGTTAGTTTTGCTCGCAACCATATTTTGGAAAATTGAAGGTATCAACCAAAACTAAATATCGGCAAGTCGGACAAAATCCGAGGATCTTTTCCCACCAGACTTTTTCCGCGGCCGGACTTTTGTTCCGCTCACACACCGGTTCAACACTATCGTCGTGCTTCTACGAGTCACGGCATTCTTTGCGATTCATTGTAGAACGAATTACAACAACTCGCGACGAATCGAGCGATTTTCTCCACGAATGTTATTCTGTTTCGAGTCGCCGTAGAGATCACCACTATTGGACCGCATTTGTATTCTGAAATGATTTTTCTACCGCGATAGAGGACAAAATAAGGATGAACTGACTCGTCGAGCAACGTTACGGCGAAGAACGACTATTCGTTCTGAGTCGCCGTACAATTCTTTCGAATCCGCTATTAAACCGTGGCTAAATCGAGTCGATTTGATCTTGTAAGCCATTGAGAGGCATTGCGAGTCGCCGTAAAAACCGTGAGTATGGAACTGGTCCTGTATTATGTATAAGTGTAACTGACACATTAGGAATCATTTCCGGCCGCGGCCGCGGAAACTTTGAATTGAAACTCAGAAAATGCAAGTCAATGTCAATTTCTAGTGGAAAACCTACTGTTGTACCATTCAATATAAATGGCGCAATTCTGATGCATGTGAAATATGATAAGATTAATCAAATGCTTGTAAATGTTGACTCGTCTCTCATTCGCCCAGAGTATTAGTTGAAAGTCTATGCGAAATATGTATTGTCATCACTTAGATTTATACTCACAGTCCATGATCTTACGAAAAACACGATTATCAAAACTCGATATGCTTGGTACTAGATATACATTAGTAAGAAGTGGTTGGAAATGCCTTCTAGAGGTGCAACCTCTGCCATAATTCATAGTCCAGTCAGTATTGACATTCCTCAATTGTCAACTATATATCGGGAAGGTCATGCCTTACAAATTGCACATGGACTTGTACAATCTGATGGTAAATTTCAAGGAGCAATTGAAAGTAAGATAGAAAGGGAGTTAGGATATGTGAATAAGTCATATGGTAACGTTGCAGCAGCAACGGTAGTCATGGTAGTCGAGGAGGTATTAGGGACAGTGGATGACAATAATTGGAAGGAGGTGAAGAAAGGAGTCAAAAAGATCATACGTGAGGAAAGGAACACAAGATGGGAAAATGAAGTTCAAACCCCTGTTGTTCAGGGCCAATTTCTTCAGTTGTTGACCTAATTTGGAAAAGTATATACAGTCTTCCACGTATAGTCTTGAGTTTTGCAGTACGTGCTTCGATTGACGCTCTTCCCACATTCAGAAATGTACAGAGGTGGGTAAAGCGCCATTCTGGAAACTGAAATCTGTGTAACAATAATTATGCAGACAATACATCATATTTTGAATTGTTGTAACACCATGCTAAATCAGGGCAGGTACCCATGGAGGCACAATAGTATTCTGAATTATATTTGGCAATTGGTAGCCACATCTGATCAGGTACAAAATGGTGATATCCAGGTAAATGTCGACCTCCCGGGTCACGAGACAAGAACAATCCCTATCCATTTTCTCCCAACCACTGATCGCCCAGATATGGTTTTAATTAATGAGAGGAAGAAGGAAATACTCATATTTTAATTATCTGTCCCATTCGAACCTAACACGTCATACTTGTAAAGTAAATTAATACACGGCTCTGGTTAACGATATAAAACAGTCTAGATACACATGCCAATTGGTGTGCTTTGAAGTCGGGTCAAGCGGGATTAGTTTCTAAGGAAAATAAAGGGAGACTCCAAGAGCTTTTGAAGATGTGTGGCCTTAGAAAACAACAAAAATCAACATGTAACGGGCTGAGTAAAATGGCTCTTGTAACCTCATAATACATGTAATATGCAGTGTTCAATGCGAGGAACGGACCCCAGGGAATGAAGCACGAATGCTTAACATGTAGAAGTATAGCTAAATGGAGTGTTTCTCAACACCCTCTCATTATCTAGTCTTTATTCTTGAACTTGCTTCACATGTTTAATATAGTAATATAGATTTTTTGAGAGGTAATAACAATGTCTTTTGTCAACATATATGACACTTTCTTTTTATTGAATATTGACAATATGGCCCAAATACAGCTATAAAGAGTTCTTGTTTATGACATTATAACATACTTTGTTGATTTGTTAATATTAGCCAATAGCCATTAATGATACTTCTCACATGCTGAATAATGATATAGCTCGATATAATCTGGATTCGTTCTGCACTGGTTGATTCATAGTTTAATTATTGTGTCATTACAATAAGTACAATAATGTGTCATATTTATTAAGTTTATGTAGAGCTCTATAGAAAGGCACGCCACAACAAAGAAATATTAATTGTAGGTTACTTATTCGTGAAAATGATCAGTACATTGTTTTATTGTTGTTGTTTGAATTAATTTCGAATTGGATTAAAAAAAAAAAAACCTATGAAAGTTTGTAATGATTAATAAAATGCACTTGTATTTTATAAAAAATGAATATGAAATATTAATAGTAGTCAAAAGCCATTAATGATACTTTTTACATGCTGAATAATAATATAGCTCGATATACTCTTGTTTCGATCTGCACTGGTTGATTCATAGTTTGATTATTGTTTAATTATAAATTATATAGATAGCCTCTCCACAAAAAGGAAATATTGTAGGTTACTTATACGTAATAATGATAAGTTCATTGTTTGATTGTTGTTGTTGCTGTTTGAATGCATTTATAATTAAGCTACATAGCTTCTTGGATACAAAACAAAATACACGTATGAAAGGTTGTAATGATTGACAAAATACACTTGCATTGTATATATGAAAATGAAACATCATTATTGTAGGTTAACTATTCTTAATTAATGATAAATACATTGTTTGGTTGTTGTTGTTTGAATAATCGCATAATTATGCTACCTACATGTTTTAATTAAAAAAATAAGCTTAGGAAAAGTTGTAATGAGATATAAAATACAATTGTATAACAAAAAAGGGAATACGAATTTGTTTGATACATAAATGTATAAATTGGCGAGAAATGTTGTATTGTTGTAATTTGTATGTTTTATTAATTTGTAAACTGTTCCAGTTATTCTGTCTGTATGTATTATCCTGTTCACCCTGCCAATTGTAGAATGCGAATTTATTTTCAACTTCTGCCATGGACCTGGGTTTCAACCCTTCTTTGTAACATTCGATTGATTTGAATAAATAAAGATGATTTATATATTGTGTATCCATGTGAATGAATGCCTTTATATATAAGTAAACTGGCCAAGCGCCATTTTGAGACACGCCGTGCGTGCACACATTGGATCCTGTAAAAAGTAATCGGTTGCTCCCTGAGCCTGTTCGATGAGCAAAATCGCATAAGGTCGCTCACAGTGCGTACAAACAACGTTATTGACTTATCGAACAGTTTTTGTTCGTGATCTGGATGCAGAGCGCAGTATGTGTTTAAACGACGCCGAGATTATAATTTTTCTATATCAATAACATGTTAAGTAGTTTCTTGAAAAATGTTGATATTTAATTGATATTATTGAAATATTATCTGTATCAATTTGAATAAGCACCTGTTTGTACGCACGTAAAACTTGGGTTTAAAGGGATCTTGTAACTTTGTTGACATTGTGCAAAACGTGATATATACAATGTATATTGTTGTTATCTAATGTGTTCATTGGGTATTGTGTAGAAAAATTCAAGTTAAATGGACGTTATATGGCCGAGTAATGAGCACAAATAAAAAGTGATATTCACTAACACGCTGCACTCACTTTGTATACGGTTCTGCCGATCCAGTGGATAATTTAACATCTGAACACTTCAATCGTATATATCTTTTTAACAAAAGTGAAATTTTAAAAACCGAAAACTGTCCCATGCTTTGTTGTTAGTACGAATAGAACAAAATATGAGGGAACCGCTAGAATTCCAATGGGATTTTGAAGATTTGGACAATGGTACTATAAGTCCCTTAAATATGTACGTATTTATATTAGTAAAAACAATTATTAGTGAAGTCAGTTGTATAATAAGTTTGGAATGGGCTCTATTCGAATATAAGCAGAAGATAATGTACATTTTCAGGCGTGATCATGTTGCATAATTAATTTTGAATATCACATGATTAATAAATATTTCAAAAAGTACATAACAAAAGTAGCACATTAGTCGTTATAATGACCAATGTAAATGTAAGGCCATTCCGTATAGTGTCAAACAAACTTGTCATCATCAGCAGAAAAATGTATAGGTCAATAAGAAAATAAGAGAATAATTCAGAGAATGCGCTATTAATTATTCAGAATTACGCAGGTCCATTTCTCGATTGAGGTTCATGATTGGTGAAATTATCCAGACATAAATAATCATAAGCTTGCTATTGCATACATGCTTGTAAGAATGTTACAAGATAGGTATACGTGAAACAAAACGAACAAAACTATGTATGTATGTATCTATGTATGTACAATTCTATTTGTTTACTTGATTGTAAATGATGTACATTATTTGTATACAATGAAGTTTTTTTTGTAAGCTAGTTGATGCTTTATAAAACAATATATGTTTGTAATTTGTATTAAATTCGCGTAGACAAATTATATTACGTTTCAGGAGAGTGTTTTTTGTTGTTGTTGCTGAAGTTGATTGTTTGCTTTGAATGTTGGCTTGTTGGTGATATGTGTTCGTAGGCAAGCAAAATTCAATTAAGATAATGGGACAATAAATTGATACGAAATTCATAATCAAATAAGGAATTCCTAGTCATATTCAAACTTCAGTCTTCGAAGATGTCTTCGTCTTTATTTTCATCCTGTCACATTTATTTATAATATTGCTTATTTATCTTAAAGGGGTAGTACAGTTTTGGTAAGGCTGAAATTTAGTAACCAAAAACTGCACAGTAACATTACAAACTAATTCTTATAACTCCACCTTGCTCAAAAGGTATTCAAAATTGAAAACAACTATGTAAAAAGTCTGTTATCATTCAAAAAGAGCCATTAAAACACAAGAGGGCGCTCTCTAAAAAGGCATTGGTTTCAACCATTTTTCATGCAAAATTATGCATGAGATATTTTGTTGAAATAATGATTAAATAAAAAGATCATCAACAACTATTTAAAACCCGCTTCTGATTTTTTTTTTTTTAAGTGTAAGCATTTGTTTATCTAAACAAAATCATCGATAATTTGGGGCCCAAATTTATTACGATCGGATATATGTATTGATATTTCAGCCATTTTTTAACCGATTATGACCAATAAAGTACATTCTGCCATTTAAATTGCATGTTCTTTCGAATTCTACACAAAAATTGTGTTGTGCAGCGCCCTCTTTATCAAAACTGAACTACCCCTTTAACTTTGTAAAACTTCAGAATAGACTGGGCTCCTTACTTTGCGTTCTTCATTGGTCGTGTAAGTTTTCTATATTACTTTTCTTTGAATTTTGGGACTGAATTTCCGCATTAATTGTTGATACATATACTCATTGGCTTCCCTTCTGCTATCATTATGAACAAATTAATGACACCATATATACATGTACATTGTTAATCATTGTGTCTATTATGTCAAACTTTTGATACGTATTATATATGACAAAATGAAGATAAAATTTCGAAGACAAAATTATAGCCAGCATGTATGCAATTGAATCGGCCATAATTTGGGATAGGATTGAAACATTAAGTATACCAAATATACGATTTGGTTAATGAAAAGGTATGTTAATCATAGCGTAAGGGTTGTTTGTCTGTTGATGTACATGTTTGTAAACATTTACTACACAGAAAACAACACGAATGGTGTCAATGGAATTTAATCAGGGAAAAACATGTTTACAATAATTATGTGCATAATCATTTAAAGGGACAGGTCCACTTTTACAAAACGTCTGAACAGCTTTCAGTTGACGGATGGGGATCAATGTAACACGCAAACAAAAAATCAGAGCGAACAGCCCTCTAATTTGGATTCTACGAATGAAAAACGAATGCGTCCCTCCATTTAAACTCAATAATAATTCTCGTAAAGGTATTGTGAAGCCGACATTTGTTAACGTATATCACGGAAAAAGATCTCAAAAAGAAAGAATATATAATTACATGTAGTCAGTTTAAGCGATGTTTGGGTATTTGGCTTGGTAAACGCTCACACATTAGTACTTATGCGCGGGTCACGTAGCTAGCGCGGGTCACGTAGGGGTCATGCATACCGATCTGGCACTCCTTGAAATCTGTGTACGAACTTACTCAACGGCCGAAAATACATATGTACCCATTTAACCGACGTCCCTCAGTTTAATCAGTTTTAGGTCTATAACTCCACGAAAAAGAGATTTCAAGCCCTAATTTTTTCAGGCATGCTATTAAATGACATTTCCTTTCATATAAGACAATAACCTCGCAACTTTTGAACATCAACTCTCCCTTTAACATCATGACACCAAAACGATAACAAATATTGTACACATTGATGAAAATGAAACAAATTAAACCATACAAACGGACTGAAGCTTCATAAAAGTCACTACATAGCATTCCCCTAAATTAAAATACATACAAACACCTATAATCTGTAATGATTTAACATCTGAAAGTGAACCCAATGCGTCACAGGTTGAAGGAGATTCGTGGACTAACAGTTGTAGGAGGAGGCAGTAATTTGTGCATACGTTACACGCCACTCCACCGACAAAGCAAGAATTCATTTCTTGATATCAAGAATTTATTTTTTGATATCAAGAATTCGATTTCTTGATATGAAGAATTCATTTGGATATCGAACGCAAGATTTGAGCAGGAATACAATTTGATTTCGAACGCAAACTTTGAGCAGGAATACAATTTGATTTCGAACGCAAACTTTGAGCAGGAATACAATTTGATTTCGAACGCAAACTTTGAGCAGGAATACAATTTGATTTCGAACGCAAACTTTGAGCAGGAATACAATTTGATTTCGAACGCAAACTTTGAGCAGGAATACAATTTGATTTCGAACGCAAACTTTGAGCAGGAATACATCCTGAACGGTGCGGTGTCTAGTCTAGATTCAGGACGTGCTTTATGAACACACACCATAGAGCTGTATGGGAAAGAGCTCTATGACACACCAAGGAGGTATAGTACCTCCTTGGACACACACACACACGTGTACACACCACGCTATACGACTCTCACTAGAGCCAAAGTAAACAAAACTGCGAGTATCTGAGTCCATATATCGGCCACGTGCGTTTATTTCGTGATATGCTGCCAATAAACGTGCACAAACCTGTTGTAATGATTCTCCCTTGTGCAATAAATATGTCCATGTGTTTTTCTGAATGATCAATTGTAAAATATTACTTGTATTTTAGTTGAAATAGTAACGTCAGATATAATATTTTTAAAGCAAAATAACTTCTAAAAAGACTTACAAAATACGCATTGTTAAATGCACAATTTGGCAACATATCACAAATTCATTAGTTCCGCATGAATTCATGATATGTTGCCAATTTGTTATGTTTACAATGCGTGTTTTGTGAGTCCATTTAGATGTCTTTTTGCTAAAAATGATCAAATCTGACAGTATTATGTTAACTGACGTGATCAATATTATTTTGATATGAATTGCGCAGTAAAAATGTGAAAATATCATTACACACGTGGTAATCTTTGCTACAGGTTTGCGCATTGTATATTGGCAACATATCACGAAATGATTTCTTGATATGTTGCCGTTTTACGTTTTTCAAAGACGCGTTTTTGTATGTTTTTTTTTACAAGTAATTAAACTAGAAAGAATCACATCCAACATTATCAATGGAACATTAAGCAATGGTCTAAATAAACATATGATTGAAAAGTATGAAATGAAAATTGTATACAAGGAAAATCACCGAGACAGTCAATGCACTGCAAGCTGGCAACATGCATTCTTGCATTAGTTGAATTCTCGCGATACATTGACTTTCGACACCGCACCGCTCAGGCAGGATGAATTCGTGCTCAACTTTTGCGTTCGAAATCAAATCACAATGAATTAGTGCACAACTTTCGAGCACGAAATCAGAGTGGATTTCTGCATTACTTTTGCGCTCGAAATCAATTGTGAATTTTTGCATTACTTTTGCGCTCGATATCAAACTAATTATTGCAATAGTCTTGCGTTCGAAATACGAATTTAATTCTTGATATCATGAATTCTATTTTTTGATATCAAGAATTGAATTCTTGATATCAAGAAATGAATTCTTGATATCAAGAATTGATTTCTTGATATCAAGAAATGAATTCTTGATATCAAGAATTGATTTCTTGATATCAAGAAATGAATTCTTGATATCAAGAAATGATTTTCTGTTGTAAAGCAATGGTAATTCTTGATATCAAGAATTGAATTCTTGATATCAAGAAATGAATTCTTGATATCAAGAAGTCGAATTCTTGATATCAAGAATTGAATTCTTGATATCAAGAAATAGGAATAAATGTTAAAACGGCTTGCCATACGGACGTGGGTGACGCAAGGAAAGAATACCAACAGTTCTTTTCAGAACTACACCAACAGTCCTTTCTAGGACTACCATAGTCCTTTTCAGGGCTTACCAATCCACCCATCTCACATGGTGTACCCGTAAACCACACGTATTAAATTAACTTGTCTATAAAGGTGACCTGTTTATAGCGTCCACACTTCTTGTCTGCATTGGGTGGTCACTATACAGTGCGAGTCAAACAAAAAACGAAACCGGACTTTGATAGCTTATAAATCCTCAATTACAAACATATATATATGGGCAATTCCACGAAAAATGTCACCCAAGGATGGAAAATGAAACTCATGGGACAGCCTTGTTAACTACTGGATAGTAATGAGGAAGGACCATATTTTGATGACTAAAGGAAAAAAAGTTTGAAATTCAATGCAGAATTTTATTTTTTTTGGCCATTGAAGTTGGGACAAAAATTGTATGTATTACCCCCAAAAATGATGAAATTTGCATCCGTTGTTTGTGAAATAAAATTTAAAAATATGGATCACTTCAGAACAATAATTCTACTTCTAATGTCTTGTTTATGCTTTGTTTTAACATCATAGAAAAGGAAATTGTGTAAAAATCGTTACTTTTTGAAAACTGTTATTGGATAAAATCTTGATTCTTACAACATTGATGTGTAATGTCCGTGACGCTGGAGTTGCCCATATATGTTGATATTGGTATCATGTTAAAGCTTAGGAAACTGCCTTTAAAATGATACATCACACAGTTTGATCACTTTACGCATCATTGAGCAGGACCTTATTATCCAAGGTCATGCAAAAACTACCCGTGTCCAAGTTTGCCGTCGTCTTGTCATAAACACATCAAAACAAAGTGAGTCCCCCAGGCCTTTATCAAATTAGCATAACTTTTTAACGAAAAAGTTTTGCTCACAATAACTTGGCAGGATTGTTTATACACTTATTGAATAACTTATGTGCGAAAATAAAATTGGTCCGTCGAGTCATGCATGAGTGAGCACACATTAAAGGCAAAATTGTCACTTTTTGACTCTTGTGACTATTGAAAAGTGACAATTTTGCCTTTAATGTGTGGTCACTCATGCATGACATGGCGGATTAATCTCATTTTCACAGAGAAGTTAGTCAATCAGTGTAGAAACAGTCCTACCAAGTCATTTTTCTCAAAACCTTAATGCGTCTGTTTACGTTTTTTTTCCAAATTAACATTTCAAGAATATCCTTTGGTGAATCACAGCAAAATATCAGGTGGTTGCCAGTGTTTTCATGTTTTTCAGGGTGGAAGGGGATCACACACTGTCCTCACATCAGCAACCAAACTGTTTGGAGGCAGGGGCCCCTGAATAGGACATGCATGATGAAGTTATCTTTGAAAATAAAATAACAGATACAACAATTCACAGAACAAGAACACTGCAAACTTGGACACGGGTAGTTTTTTGCATGCCTTTTGATAATTAGGTCGCGTTTGGTGAAGCGTGAAGTGATCAGAGTGTATGATATATCATTTTAAAGGTAATTTCCCAACCTTTAACATGATATCAATATCAACATATGTACTTTTCGATTTGTGGATTTAAAGCTTTCAAAGTCCGGTTTCGTGTTTTTTTTACTCGCACTGTACACATGTTTGATTATGTGATTTTAATTGTATGGAGTCTGTCTATATATAAGATACCTCAATATAGCACCCACTCCCATTGTTTCCTTTGGGTGGTCACTATACACAGGTTTGACAGTACACTTTTCTATGGAATTTGTCTTTAAAGGTCACCTGTTTATAGTGCCTACATTTCTTGTTGCCCTTGGATGGCCACCATACAAAGGGTAAACTGTATATGATTTGATGGAACTGGACTAAACACAACAAAAAAGAAACTCCCCCCTAATCAAAACAGCGTAACTTTGTAACAATAGGGTTTTAGCAACATAACTTGGCAGGAATGTTTCTAAACTTATTGGCTAACGCCTCCGTGAAAATAAACTTGATCCGCCATACCATGCATGAGTGAGCACACATTAAGGGCAAAAATGTCACTTTTCAAAAGTCACAAGAGTCAAAAAGTGACAATTTTGCCTTGGATGTGTGGTCACTCATCCATGACTCGACGGACAATTTCATTTTCACACAGAAGTTAGTCAATAAATGTAGGAACAATCCTGCCGAGTTATTTTGCTCAAAATCTTTTCGTAAAAAAGTTAAGGGGGATTTATTTTTGTGTTGGGTTTAATTGATCAGTATTGTTGGAATAAACTTAACAAAAAGTAATTCCCCTCCTGATTAGAATAACATAACTTTTTAACGTAAAGGTTTTGAGCAAAATAACTCGGCAGGATTGTTTCTACAGTTATTGACTAACTTCTGTGTGAAAATTAAATTGATCCGTCGAGTCATGGATGAGTGACCACACATCAAAGGCAAACTTGTCACTTTTTGACTCGTGTGACTTTTGAAAAGTGAAATTTTTGTCCTTAATGTGTGCTCACTCATGCATGGCATGGCGGATCAAGTTTATTTTCACAGAGACGTTAGCCAATAAGTTTAGAAACATTCCTGCCAGGTTAAGTTGCTAAAACCCTATTTGTTACAAAGTTACGCTATTTTGATTAGGGGGAGTTACTTTTGATGTTTATTTGCTTGTGTTCATTTGGTGGTCATTAGTATATCCCCTAATGTAGTAAAAATAAATGTTGAAAATGTTTTGTATATAATCTTGGAAACAGTTTATAACTTGGTCTAAATACATTACTGATGAGAAAAAGTGATGTTTCCATTTTTATTTAGTTTGGTCCCAGGGTGCATTTTGGCGATTTTAGATAATTAGCTAATTTGCATATTTCTGAAATAAGGTCAGGGGTCATTTTCCATCTAGGAATAGTACAGTAGTAATCAAAACAATCATGACAGGGTAATTTGGGGCAAGGAATCCATTTCCAGTGCTCATTTTCATGTGCCGTATGGGCAACGCCCTAAAATCCAAGATGGCTTCCCCTAACTTTGCATATTTATGAATATTATTGATTTACAGTAGCTACATACTCTAATAAGTATTAATTGCAGGTCATATAGATTAAATCATGCTCTTAATGTATATTAAAGATACTTCAGCTTGGTTGCCACCTTGGCAACCTCTGACAATGCCTATAATTAGCTTAATTTGATTATTCACCTAATTTGTATATTCCCAGAAATCGTGTGTTTTGTGAACCCAGAAAGTAAAATCAACGAGAAAAATACCACCTTTCCATGGTTGTAGGGGGCAACGAATCCATTTATGATACTTATGTCGACGTATCACCTCGGCAACCCACATAAATCCAAGATGGCCACCCTTGGCATTGTAAAGGAAAACTGCTATGTGCCACTTAAACAGCATTTATTTTGTAAACTATGTAATTTTTTGACTTTCTATTATTGGAATTAGAATAACTAGAATATTGTTATTACAATGTAGCTTGTTGCTTACAGTAAAACAATTACATCTTTATAAAATAATTGCTGTTAAAGGGGCACATAGCAGTTTTCCTTCAAAATGCCAAAGGCGGCCATCTTGGATTTATGTGGGTTGCCGAGGTGATACGGCGAAATAAGTATCATAAATGGATTCGTTGCCCCCTAAAACCATGCAAAAGTGATATTTCTCGTTGATTTTACTTTCTGGTTTCACAAAACAAACGATTTCTGGGAATATGCAAATTAGGTGAATAATCAAATTAAGCTAATTATAGGCATTGTCAGAGGTTGCCAAGGTGGCAACCAAGCTGAAGTATCTTTAATATACATTAAGAGCATGATTTAATCTATATGACCTGTAATTAATACTTATTTGAGGATGTAGCTACTGTAAATCAATAATATTTATAAATATGCAAATTAGGGGAAGCCATCTTGGATTTTAGGGCGTTGCCCATACGGCACATGAAAATGAGCACTGGAAATGGATTCCTTGCCCCAAATTACCCTGTCTTGATTGTTTTGATTACTACTGTACTATTCCTAGATGGAAAATGACCCCTGACCTTATTTCACAAATATGCAAATTAGCTAATTATCTTTAAAATCGCCAAAATGCACCCTGGGACCAAAAATAAAAAAATGGAAACATCATTTTTTCTCATCAGTGATGTATTTAGACCATATTAAATACTGTTTCCAAGATTATAGATGACAAAATTACTGTTTTACATGAGTCGATATACTACATTATACACAGGTTTGACTGTAAACAATATTTTGGAACCTGTCTGTAATGGACACCTGCTTAAAGCGGTCAATTGTTTCTATCCCTTTCGTTGTCATTATACACAGGTTTGTCTGTAAACAATAGTTTGGAACCTGTCTGTATATAATGGACACCTGTCTATAGGGGCCAGTTGTGTGTATCCCTTTGGTGGTCGTTATACATAGGTTTGATTGTAAACGATATGTTGGCACCTGTCTATATAAAGGTCACTTGCAAGTTAGTGACAATTATATTGTTTTCATTGAGTGGTCACTATACAGAGGTTTAACTTCATAAGATTTTATAGAACCTGTCCATAAAGGTCACCTGTTTATAGCGGCCATTTGTATTCAATATTGTTTCAATTTGGTGGTCACGTACTATACACAGGTTTGACTGTATCATATCTTAAAACATTAATTTTGTTACAAAACTAATCTTCTCTGCAATTTTCGCGCGAGCACTGCATTCCGTAACTGACCAGAGACTTGAACTCGCGTCGACGTGTGAAATCGAAAAGGTAAAGAACAACAGTCAACGTGCCTAGTCAACTCATTGTGGTACCTCACTTGGACGACAGGTCAACGGCCCTTGTCTAAGCAATCGAAAACTGCCTAATGTTAAAGAAACACCGTGATTGCATGAAACCATATCAATCAGTGACCGGTTTGTCTTTGCCAAAAATATTCATGACGTCGATAGATAACCGGCTTAAATCAAATAATGCGCTTTTACGCTGTTTTGTTTATGTTCGATTGTTAGCACTAATTGTACTGCGATGTTGGGCTCGAACCAAACAGCCGCTCTTATTGCAAATGGACACGACACGATCTACCTACTTCTGATTTCAACGATGCTCGCTACACAGACAAATTTGGCTTGGTACGAACAGTCACGTCACGTTCACGTTAACGTCACGTGAATGGTTCTGTACCTTTTGTGAAACAGGTCACCCAAATCTACGAAGTGTAGGGTAAAGTGACCCAACAATTCGTCGTTTTCCATGTCGGTAAAACTCGAAGTGTCGCGTTAACCAAATCGTGACGTGAGCGTTTAATCAAGATTTTTAAAATTGCAAACGCTTGTTACTAAGACTAGACATACACGCGCAAAGAGATTTAAAAATGTCGACGAAAATGCCGATACCCCCTTATCAAATCTTTTCAATCATTATGTTTATAATATGTACGTGCATAATTCAGAGTAATCTGAGACCATAATATGCAGTTCTGTCATTTAGGTAATGTACAACCATACCACTTGCATTATTTGTCTTGTTATTGGAGTATTTCTAAAGACGTGTCGTGCGTGGATTTTGGCAAATGTTGATTTCCAGCTGAATTGCTACACGCAGCGGACAATTCAGTTCGCATACGCCTGAAGTTCCCGTGCTCGACGTCTGAGCGTACTGGCCCTTAACGGCGTTGTATTGTGCATGCCTGTGAAAGTGAGCGAGTGAGTGAGTGAGTGAGTGAGTTGCAGTGATCAATGAGTTTAAAAGTAATAAAACAATGATTTGATTAATAGTGTTTATTTATGGTTATTGAATCGAGTCAATCTATAAATAAACAATCAATTAATCAGTCAATCATTATAATGAAACAATCACACCAACCAATCAATATTAAATAAATCAATTAATGTATTTGACATTCGAACTAGCTACTTGTAGGCAGTGGCGTACCCAGGATTTTTTCAAGGGGTGGGTGTAGGGGGGGGGGGATATTTCGTCAGACAAATTGAAGTAAGCGGGGGGAGTGTGGGTAGGGGGTGTCCGTAGAAAATGACCGCAGCCGAGGACGAGACCAGGACCGGTCACAAATTTCGAGGCCGAGACCAAGACATTTCTTGAATTATGTAAGGGGGTGGGGATGGGGGTAGGGGGTGTCCATCCCCCTGCCCCCAGACCTGTGTACGCCTATAATTGGTATAATTTACAGTATAGGTAGGACGGGTTCGTTCACGATTAAATTTACCGAGAATTAGTCTCTTCTCAACGACAATTTACATTAATTTGTTTTACGCAAGCGCCAATTTACGTGAGCTTTCATGAATTGCATATAGTATATCTACAAACTGTTGGGTCACGTAACCCAACACTTCGTAGATTTGGGTGACCTGTTTCACAAAAGGTACAGAACCTTCACGTGACGTGACGTGAACGTGACGTGACTGTTCGTACCAAGCCGACAAATTTCACTTTAACGCATCAAAGACTTGAGAGAATATAGACGCGATGTCAGAGGGTAATAAGTACAGTCATCTCCGTTATTATCTAGGTGGCATCCTCGCTCCGAGAACTTGTTACGGCATCTCCGCTGACCTCTTGTTGTCGTCATAGACGACTGCCGATCATGTAGAGCATGGGAATGTTGCACTGGACGCAGGTGGGAACAAGTGTTGGAGCAAGCAGATATACGGGCCCTGTTCTATCTGGAGGAGTTTTTTTACCTCTATGAGCTGTTGAACCTACGAAAAGTTAAAGAGTCATAACAAATTGTTGGTATCACCAGATCAATGATGTTGCGAACTTTCGTTGGCGGCGCTATAGGGGACTATACATGAAACACAGTTTAGAATCAAAACTATAACAATTAGTGCCTTTACACTCCTTTTTCACGCTGGTAAGGTTTTATTTGACCAGAACACTGCTCATTTTATATATTCCAGAAGGAATGCGCTGTTTCTGTGAACGGTTTGGTTTCCACTGCTGCCATAACCTCCAATACAGCTATTTATCCCCGATGACACGACTCAGATCATGATGTGGACTGGATAAACTAATGAATGAAATTGTAGTATAAACCTGGCAGAGATGTCTGCAGTGAGTGGTTTGGTGTAGACGTTTTTTGTTCTTCCTCAGTTTACGCTTGATGTGGACTTCCACCAGATAATCCGCAAGGTTGTCCACCCAGGTTGTGTTCCTAGAAGGTCCTATAAGCCACTTCTGGGGCCAACAATACCCCCTTTCAAGCTTCAAAATGTACCTGTTTTAAGATCTAGTAATACACTCTGCTTGGAAGATGTCATGTAAACCTTCAGTTAAACCACGTCCATACTGGGTGACAAGTAGTCCTCGATTATAGGTATTTTTGTAGCCCATTGATGAGGTGTGGTTGGTCTTGTAACCCCCTCAAACCCCCAACTTCACCTCCCTCGTATCTGATTCAAATGATGAAGGTTAATGATGTTTTGAATGAATTTTTAACAAATTAATACATTAAGAACATATATTATTTGGTGTTTGTTTGTTTTGTATTGCTTATGATTTGTATTGATTCATTAAATTACATAGCTGGGCCGTTGTATAATGCTCTTCATAGGTATTTTAAAAGAATTATTTTTGTTTAAAGATACAAAATAGCATTTTTAAAACGTTTAAGCATTTATTTGTATTTCATACATAAGCGCTGCAAACAATTTCACGTCCGTGTGTGAAGCATCACTTTGTAACGACGAATGACACAGGAACCAAAGCTGAAATATGCTCAAATTTGGTATCAAATGATGCGCATCACTCTGAGAAAGACCTCCACGAAAGAAACAAGCTGGAGTCAGCCATGCATTGTGGTGTAATTGTGCTAGACTGCTAGATGTGTGACTGGGTCTGCATGACCCATAAGGCTGAAACACACTATTTAGTGCATTAGGTGTGGTTTTCTTGAAACTCATCCTGTAGACATGGTAGACTTCCAGTAGCTATTTCGCGAGGTTGTCCACCTAGGTTGTGATCCTAGAAAGTCCTAGAAGCCATTTCTGGTAGCCAACCTTTTACAACAGGCAAAAGCTGAAATTCTAAAAAAAATGGTGTTATGCCTCCAAGTAAAAAGCCTGTTATTATTCAAAAAGAGCCATTACAACACAAGAGGGCGCTCTTTAAAAACATTGATTTCGAGACAAATTCTTACTGGGTAGCGCGCGGAAAATATGCCGTGTTGGCCCTAACGAGTTTTACACGCGCGCATATTACGATCTGCTGTACGACAGAGGGGACGAGTAGTTGGGGTGATGTTTTGTTGTATTTACGTTGCATAATCATCGGTAGATTAAGCATCAAGTAAAATCTTGTATATTTTCATATGTGTGTATGCATCATGCTATGAGTTGTTTACAGTATGGCCTAAAGTTTTGGCAAAATAATGCTTTGAAAGTAATACCGTAGCTTCTTGTTTTAAGAGTCGGGTGAGATATTGTGATGTTTTGTCATTTTACCGTTACATGATTAGACTGAATAAATGATGAACTTGATAGTCAATGTATGGTCATTTCCGTGTATTAACTTGTTGCGTCACAGTTGTGTTATCGGCGTTTCTACAAGCGTGTGTCCAGTAATCTGCCACGAGTCATGTGAATATCTCTAAGACAACATTATCAACACCAAAATGGTAATTACTCTTCCACTACAAGAATGATGAACTGAACACATCCCTAACTCTTTAAAACGATCTAATTCTTGAGAGCAATACACAAAAACTCTTTACAAAATTGAATCAGATGCTCGAGTAATATACTTCTCCTACAGTGGGCTAATAATGTCTTCAGTGGCTTCCCTTGCAGCCTCTCCCCTTTTATAAAAATACAATAGTACAGGCAACACTGCTTATCGTGAAGTTAAAATCGTTCATACGTTTACTAATTGGCACATAAATGAACGCATAAATCAATATAACCGTATGCTCAAAGTGTAATGGCATCATTGGGAACTGTGACCAATTAACCAAACCATTATAAACCTACATTCATTTGTCATGCTTGTATAGACTTTGTTTGTGTTCATTGTACAAATAGGATTACGAAGATATTTAAACTGATATAATATATATTATATTATAGCACGTGACCCAACCTGTTTTAGTGGCACCTGTATATAGCAGCCAACCAGTCTATCTTGGCTTCTTCTTTCGTATCCTACATCTACACTACTCTACACTACGCTACACTACTAGTCTAGAATATTAAATATGTGGCCATGACTTTGCACATCGCAGGGCTGTCTCATTCGCAACCACCAGATCTTCTTGACTACACTGTTCCTCAAGGTTAGGACACTGAAGGAGGTGTAGCATGGTTTGTGATGTGCCACAGTCGCAGTTAATGTTGTCATCATCTGTGTATCCCCACTTTTTCATGTTGACTTTGCATCGACCCATCTGTGCGAAGTCGGTTGAGGGACTTCCATGTCTTCCAGTCTTGCTTGTGTCCTGGGGGTAACTGCTCCTTAGTAGGGAGAGGTAGCTTGTCATGGTGGCGGTTACTGCTGCGCCTCTCCTCCCAAAGCCTACATCTGGCCACCTGTGGGGATTCATTCAGCGGTTGGCTAAAATGCACATAAATGCAGTGTTATGGATCGAACCAGTCCTGTCTGTTTGTTCTACTGTGACCATAATTTTGTTCCCCTTCGGTTTGAGTGCACAGTCAAACCTTTCTATCGCAGCCAACCTGCCTGTAGTGACCGTCAATAGTGACCCCCTTTGAGAAAAACAATGTCATGAACCTTTCTATAGAGGCCACCTGTCTACAGGGAGCAATTTTATTGTTTCCCTTGGGTGGTTAATAAGGTGGTATAGCAAGACACATTCCTAATGCACAACTGCAAACAATTCTTACACTTGTTTGTTCTTTATATTGTGTAAGCATTTTTAGAATTATGAGATAAAAAAACAGAAATAATGCAGAATGTCTTCATTAAATTATATGAATACAGACATACTCAATCTAGGTAATAATATTCAAAAATATACCAGTGGTCCATTTTGAAATAATTTGTTGTTTATTGATGATTAAATCATAATAATGGTATTTATTCAACAAAAAATGTCACATTCGCAGCTAAAAGCTGAATTGCAGCGTCATTTACAACACTTCTTACAAACATGGAAATAACATTAAAGCGATCTAGTAACTTTGTTGACATGTGCAAAGAGTGATGAATGGTTGATACAATGTATAGTGTTGTTATCTTATATGTCCACAGGGTATTGTGTGAAAATTTCAAGTCAAATGGACTTTGTATGGCCAAGTAATGAGCGAAAATATAAAGTGATATTCAGTAACTCACTGCACTTACTTTGTACACGATAAGAAAAACTCGCCCGAAGTTTTTCTTATCTGAATACTTCAATCATGCATATCTTTGTAACGAAAGGGAAATTTGATTTAATACGAATACAATATAATGGGAACCGCTAGAATTAAACATATATTTTGAGGATTTGGACAATGTTACAGAGTCCCTTTAATGAACTCACGATATTAAAGAAACGTTGATATATTTATACAATAATAAATGAAATAAGTAAACAAAATACATGAATAGTATCACGAATTAGGCATGAATACTAACAAAAGACAGTAAATTATATTGTTGTTTTATAAATCAAATAATATATTTAGTGATTACAAAAGTCATTAGGCATCATGTCTATAAGACTAGATCTTTATTTCATAATGCAAATTGTATATTTTAAGACCATTATTATTAATATAACAATTACTGGGCTAGTTAAAGATTTACGAAAATTACATAAACTAGCTGCAATGCATGAAAGTAATAATAATTAATTTGTCAAGGTTGTATAGGTACTACATAATTGACACATTACACCGTTAATTATAAACAAAACACGTTTACTTATACCATTTAACATGTTTAAGAGGGTGGCTAATTCAATTCCATGTGTCTGCAGATGAAGAATATATTTCTGATAAAAGCATACACGTTTAAATATGCAATCAATATTAATAAACGGGACTAACACTAGAACAAAATATTTTATTTTGTGGAAAGGTGTACAATGGTGAGCGTCACTTCATTTGAAATTACATGAAACTATGATATTTCAGATACATTTTGCTATTTAAATTATAATAATTCATAATTGTCTAGTAAGAGCATTTTAAATGGTCTCTAGTACAAATATATTATGTAATTATCCTACACTTCCTGAATCAAGCGTCTTACATGTGCAGTATGCATTGTCCGGTCTTTATCATCTGCGATCCCTAAATCTTGAGTACTATAAATAACTTAAATTCGAATAAATGTTCTCTTCTTTTTAAGACGTAGAGTTGTGTTATTAAAGGTTGAGTATATTATTATAGGAATTACTAAAGAAAACAACGTACTTTGGCACTTATTCCATAGTTGATGGCTTGTAAACTAGGTCTGCAGAAAAAAAACTCAATGAAAATCAACACAGTAGTGATTTAGGCTAATTTCTGATGCCAAATCTTTCTAAGCAGCCAGTCTACGCCCCGCCCATATTTAGGGTCCAAAATCAACAGCGTGATTGACATGTGATTGACAATTCATCGGCTTACTTCATCTACATAATTTAGAGAGGCGTCGTGTACGGGGCGAAGTTCTTTAGATGACGTCACATTTTGGTGATTTAAAAGGGGCGTTCCCAAGACAATTATATATTTATTAATTACCCCAAAATTGATTGATTTCATGGGCCATGACTGCTAAATTCTCTGTCTTGAGGAAAAATTACTTATAGAGAGCCTAATTGTGAAAATTAGGCCAATTAGACGCTGTAGTTCCTTTAAGAATGTGTACTATAGTATAAAGATTATTAAGGTGTTTAATACTCATACACGTACAATAATCATGAACCTTTAAACCTATTGGGTGGTAAGTAAAATTGCATTGATATTACGATTACTATTGTACTGCGTCATCGTTTTTGATTTTCAAAATGGCATCAGTACTATGAGGAAAATGTTTGAATTAAAAATAAAGTCATTAATACACAAACATAAAACAAAGGTTTTATGTTTTCAGATGCTCGCTCATTATTTTCATTAAAACTATTTAATCATACACATGAACGAACACCAACAAACATACAATGTATAATACAGATACTATTAAGCACAATTTGCTGACATATGGACCGATATTGCATTCGTGTTTGGGACAACCCCATGAACTCCATAACAAATATATGAACTATTAAACATTATATCCTTCATTAATGAAATCCTGTTCAGTGATTGGTCTAAATAGCGTCATGTGACCAAACATAGTAATGCCCATGGAGAAAAATGTGATATACGTGACGACAGTATTCAGGTTAACACCTCCTTTTGAAGTGTGTATTTGTTTACCTGCATTAAATATTATTTACTTTATTAAGAACACATTCCAAAGTTCCATGCGCTTCACACACACTTCGTTTGCCGTTCCACACTAATTATGTTTCACTTGATTTTATTCACGCTATACATTTTATGAGACAACACACTGCGCTTGTAAGTGAAGCTGAACGTTCTGGTATAGTTTTGAAAAGTAAAACAAAAACATGATTATCATTGCGTAACTTTGTTAAGAATAATGTTCAAACATCAGTTTATTCATATATGCACAACTCAACTAGTATGTGTTATATTACAAAATGAAAGCCGGTCTCTAAATCCCCTGTACGTATGGTATGGGTACCGATGAGAAGGACCAATTATCAAATTATTCTCGTGACAATACGTTACTTGCAAGAGAATCATCGTTATCTGTCAGCCTAAACTGAAATTAAAATACATTAACATGGCTTCAAATCCACCCAAACGACTCACAAACAAGAAAAAATAATATGCATTCTTGAAATCTATTTTAAACTTTTGATCACAATACAAATATTTACCTCCGAAATTTTCGGCTGTCATCTACAGCCTTCGTCAGCGATGTGACCCGACTTGACCTTTCGTGACGTAACGATCGATCAACGGGTCGTAGACATTCGGTATACATTTACCGGAAACCCACCCACACCGATCAATACCTCAACTTCACTTCCAATCACCCACTAGAACATAAATTAGGAGTTATCCGTACTTTGTTCCACCGTGCTGAGACCGTAATCACTGATCCTTTGACTGTCAAGAAAGAGAAAGAACACATCACTAAAGCTCTTTCCAAGTGCGATTACCCTCGTTGGGCTTTCAACAAACGCCAAAAGCCAACGGAGGGTGAACCGGCCAGGAAAGACACTCAACCTCCAAAAGGACACGTGGTTCTTCCCTACATCAAGGGCATCTCGGAAGCTCTTCGACGGAACTTCAATAAGGTTGGCATTAGAGTCTCGTTCAAACCAACTCGAACACTACGCCAATTCTTAGTAGCTCCGAAAGACAAGACCGAGAAGAAGAACGCTACGGGGGTGGTGTATATGATTCCTTGCCAAGGACAGACAACGAAAGGCATCTGCAAGGAATCATACATCGGAGAAACAGAGCGATCACTCAAAACAAGGTTTTTGGAACATCGACGCCCCAGCTCGTATGCATCGGAGGTTTCACAACACATCCATATCGAGTCTCCTGGCCATCAAGTAGACTTGAAAGAGGTCAGCATCTTGGACAGGGAGGCTCGATACTTCGAGAGAGGGGTGAAGGAAGCAATCTATACCCGGGCCTTTCAACCTTCACTGAACCGAGACGGGGGGCGATACAAGCTACCGAATGTCTACGACCCGTTGATCGATCGTTACGTCACGAAAGGTCAAGTCGGGTCACATCGCTGACGAAGGCTGTAGATGACAGCCGAAAATTTCGGAGGTAAATATTTGTATTGTGATCAAAAGTTTAAAATAGATTTCATATTAACTACCAATACAGATGAACTTTCATAGTAAAATATGCATTCTTGTTTACATTTAGAAGCCAAGTTTGTGGATTATATTTCTAATTATTGTAATGATGAATCCCACAGCATCTTCATATACCATGCTATATAATGCAGGATTAATAAAAAACAAGTAATGAGCTGAAACGGCAATTATTGTAATAATGTGTGTAATATAGGTTCCCCACTGAACTGCGATTTATGTCGTAAACGAAGGTGAAAGGGGAATCATGAGTCAATATCGTTCCAGCACATAAAATGTAAACGTAATTGTTATAATCTGGGGCATATTTACATGTACTATGATAAGAATTGGGTAATAAGGGGCGGTGCCAGTTGTGACGCCAACAATTCTCATTTATTTCCTACATTAAAATACAAGGTATACTGCAATGAACCATAAAATGAGTTCAGATTTAGACAACATCAAACAATGTATAGTTACATCCGTTCAATTAACTGTGACATCGTATTTACTTTAATATATTAGGTTCCAATTTTATGACTATTTTATTAATAATACAAGTAATGGAACCACAAACACGATTCTCGAGATAAATAAAAAGAACTGCATGAGTCATAACATATCCCATAATAATTCAAATGTTACAGACAATTACGAGCAATGGGCATGCTTCGCTGTTTTTTTCTGGGATAACACCTTGTATGGCACTGGGGTTAAACGGTCTACCTCTATACAATCTTCTACATCAGTTTTTGACAAATCGTTCTTAACATGGATCAGATGGCTAAGAACACACCGCGTGAAGTTCTCCGTTATGCAACAGTGATGATATTGCTCATCATGTCAGGTAACGTATATTTCCAAACATACATACACAATTGTAAGGTGTAGACCTCTGAAACTCATCGCTTATCCGGGTAGTTTTTACTTTTAAAGGGATCTAGTAATACAGTCAAACCTGTCCATAGCGACCGCTCAAGGGACCAGCGAAAAGTGGTCGCTATAGACAGGTGGTCTCATTAGACAGGTTGGCGGCCATTTTGAATTTATGGTCTCATATTTTGCCTATATGCACATCTATAATTAATTAGCATCTGTATACGCAAGTGTCCATAGTTTTTTTTAGTATTTGTTGCATGCATAACCACAAAAAAAATTGAAATTATATATTGGCATTATATTTTAAATGATATTAAATGTTTGTATTATCTTGTTCAGTGAAATTAAAATTGCAAAATGTGTCAATGAGTCATTTATTTACTCATCATGAAAGAATCAGGTACGCTTATTCGTATGTGTATAGTTTTCTATATAATTATGAAGTCAAGATGCATTGTTTGGTCGTGACAAGCGCACGGGTTATGATTGAAACCAGTCAAAAACACCCCGCCTCGGCAATTAAAATATTTGTTAGATGTCAAATTTTGTTGTGATGTTGAGTGAAGTGCCTTTGTTCGACGAATTTCTGTATCAGCATTAGGTACTGAAGGGCACGAATACTCTTCGTTTATGAGTCCGAACTTGGTGTCGGTAATTAAGCGTATAGGCTTAAACAAAACAATTCAAGGGAACTAGTAAGTTTGTTGACATGTGAAAAAAGTGATGAATGGTTGATACAATGTATATTGTTGTTATGTGATATGTCCACTGGCAATTGTGTGACCATTTCAAGTTAAATCAAGGGATAAATGAACGTAATATGGCCGAGTAATGAGCAGAAATGGAAAGTGATACTCACTAACTCGTTGCACTGACGGTGTACACTGTTACGACTATCCAGTGGATAGTTTATATTCTGAACACTTCAATCATAAATATCTTTTTAACGAAAGAGAAATTCGAAAAACTGAAACCTGTCCCATGCTTATATTGTTAATACTAATTCAACAAGATATGAGGGAACCGCTAGCATTCTAATTTGATTGTGAGGATTCGGACAATGTTACTAGATCCTTTTAAAGATTGGCTGACAAGAAAACTACCTAAACAAATTGTTTTACTGTATCTAAGGTAGATTGTCATGAAGCTTACTAATACAAACATATTTTCCGCGTCGGAAAACCCAGTAAAATAAAAATAAAAAATCAATTTTTAAATTCACTTTAGTAATCCCCGTAAACAAATTGAGTCCGGGCGAAGAAAAATGACGTCATCTTTGTGACGTCACATGCAGGCAATCGCAGTATAGCTCGGTCATAGACGTACACGCTTAGTGCAATACTCACGTTGACAGAGAGATATTATTTCGATTTTTTCAATATTTGCAAACATTTGTTAAAGTTTATATCATGGACCATCTACACTCAGATGTGTTGCTGCAGGCTGCTATAATTTATTTCTTAGGAATTTTCAGTTGAGCCTCAATTTACAAGCAAAAACGAGTTTGTTTTACAAGCAAATCATAGGCTCTGCATGTAAACTATGCACATTCTTCCGTGTTGCGGTCTGCTTGTGATGTCATGATCCGGGTTGCACGTGCAGTATGGAACGCCGATGCGAAAACAAGCAAAAAGTTGCATGAAATTTACCTTTCTTGCCCAACTAAAGGATTTCTTTGAAAAAAAGAGTGTGGTATATCAATACAGGCACATATTTAAAGCTAAAAACCTGAATCAAAGCCTGGATTTCACCAGACCTTTAAAATAGACTTCTACCACATTCCTAACTATTACAATCGTACAATATACTCTTAACCCGTTCAGGACTGATTGATTTTGATATGTATTTTACATTCACCCAATCCCGAGTATTTTCTGGTCAAGTTCTGAATACGCGACTATTTTGCCAAACCACGTCTGTTGCACCACAAATTGTCGTCCCTGCACAAATTGTCGTCGGCGACAATTTGTGCAAAATTTCAGGCCACAAATTGTCGCCTCCTGCACAAATTGTCGTTGCTTGCACCTTTTCAAAGATTTTCAAAAGCGTTTTTAAAATAGTTGTTGATGATCTCTCTATTTCATAATTATTTCAATAAAACTTCACATGCATAATTTTGTATGAGAAATGATTGAAACCAATGCCTTTTCAGAAAGCGCCCTCTTGTGTTTTAATGGCTCTTTATTATTGATAACGGGCTGTTTACTTAGTCGTTTGTAATTTTGTATATATTTCGAGAATGGTGGAGTTATAATTATTAGTTTATAATGTTACTGTCCAGGTTTGGTTACTAAAATTCAGCCTTACCAAAACTGTACTACCCCTTTAAAGGCGTATGTACCTCTTTTCTCGTAAGCGGGATACATTACGTGTACATAGCGAATGGATTGATATATTATGTATATAAACATTACAAATCATGTAATTGAGAATGTAATACTATTTCACCATTACTGGGTAGTAAATGACTGGTATATCTTCTAAATTCATGACAACGAAATAAGTGTTTAGCTACAAATCGTGGCACGGATAAGATGTACTAACTGACAACGTACTGTTACGAAACATGCTAAAGAAAAATTAATACAAATATGTGTACGTGTAAATATTTGATTTTATAGCATGTTATTTTGTATTCATAACTTGATTTGTGTATGTTCTTCTTTGTAAATATTTAGTTTTTCATTGTGACATATTAACAAAATCAAATCAAATAAATCAAAACAAAATGTTTGAAGAAATGAAGAAACATTAAATGGATAATAAACGTTGATGTTTAAAGGGATCTAGTAACTTTGTTGACAAGTACAAAAAGTGATGAGTGGTTGATCCAATGTACACTGTTAAACCGCTGTGTAAACACATTCAACAACTTGTTGAAATGTTTCAACAACCGCTGGTTGACATATGTATGGTACAACTGTTGTTGAAAACATTCAACAACCCCAGTTGTTTCAAATTTACACAACTGTTGTTTTAATTTGTTCTACAACTGTTGTTTAGATTAAATTTCAACAATCCCGTTGTTGAACTAGCAAATACAAAACAAGATGTAAAAGCTGCAAGGGTAGGATTCAAACCGAGGGTCTTTGGGTTATAAGTCTCACTCTCTATCGACTGCGCTATCTCGGTTCGCTTGGTTTGCGAAGGGACAAAAGAGGTTTTGACGCGGTGATTTTGCGGTCAAAACTATAACGTGATTTAGCACGTTTAATCAACGCTTGAACAATGGCCGCTTCACGCAACCCTTCTTGATACAACTTATCATGCTACACCTAAAGTTGTATGAAAAGATTTAACAACCATTTTTACACAGCGTTTTTTTACACATCGTTTTAACAGTGTATTGTTGTTATCTGATATGTCCACTGGGTGTTGTGTGAAAATGTTAAGTTATATGGCCGAGTTATGAGCAAAGATGCAAAGTGATATTCACTAACTCATTGCACTCAATTTTTTCTTTTAAATTTTGATGAATTACAATTAATCCTTTTCGTGGGGTATTCCGGAATTCTCTTCTTTCATATGATAAAATTGTGATTTTGTTTAATAAGCTGCGAATATCTGAAAACATTGAACAGATAGGTCACTTTGTGCATGCTAACTTATGATTACAATTTAGACAAACGCTAAGTGCTTGTCCTTTTTACCTTAAAGGAACACTTATTAGACGAATGGATAAAACATCTTGGTGGAAGCTGACTTTATAACTCAGATCAAAGAAACAAGTGAAGAAATCAAGAAATTCAAGGAAGAACTGGAAGCCTTGACAAGGAGTGACGCTACTAATAGAAGGGGTATATCTGATCTGCAACGACATATGTTACTTACTAACAAAAGAGATACCATGGAATGAAAACAATCTGGCGAAGACAAAATACAATTTGTTTAAATCCTTGATCACATGTATTAGAAGAAGAAACTTTCCCAAGCTAGGAATGTGGTTTTTTTTATTTTTTTTTATCTCAGCAGCGTTATTTTTTCAGACATTTAAGTCTAATTGGGCTGTGGCAATAATAGTACAAGTTTGTCATACCCTTAAAGGGAAATAGTAACTTTATTGACATGTGCACAAAGTGATGAGTGGTTGATACAATGTATATTCATTACTGTCATTACTGTCAGGGGTTAGAGCCCTTAGTCAACCCCCCCCCCCCCCCCCCCCCCCCACACACACCTCTATTATAGTATACACATGTATTATTATGTTCATGGGAGGTCCGTTTACATTGTCATTGATCATAAGAAACGTGTTGATCGCTTTGCGGCGTAGTCAGATATTGGCAAACGGGGGCCGTATGTCGAATGAGACACATGACATACGGAAAATGTCTATATTAGGCAATGGGCTACAATGATATGTTTGATAAACAGGTGGGTCCATACATGATCAGCAATTTGTTGGCTACACCTTTTTCAATAATGTGAACCGTTGGGGAAGGTGCTTGAAACAGAACGGCATTTGTGCAAATAGCGCGATAAAGGCTATATTCATGGTTATCATCAAGTATTATTAAATAAATATGTGAGTCATGTGCAAATTTAAACATAGGCGCACGGTATTTGATGGTCTATAGTTCAAGCACCCGTTTTGGAAAATGTAAATATAGCCTATATACTGACAAGTTAAATCTCTGTGATTCGATTGAAGGGGAATTTTTACATTTCAACTATAATTAAAGGAATCTAGAAAATCGCGTTCAGATTAATAACAAACTGGTGGATAATTATAACCGGGTACAAAGTCATTCTCGCTCATTACTCGGCCATAGGACATAACTTTACCATAGCCTTCTTTAACATAGCCTACCATGGAATTCTCACACCTCACTCAGTGGACATCAAATCATTATCTACATACATATATTACTAACTATATGTTACAATTGGTCAACAAATTTACTAGATCCCTTAATTATAATTATCAATGTATTAAATACTTCAACATCAATATGCATTAAATGTTGATGACATTTGAAGACCCCACAACAGATTGATGAATTAAAATTACATGTGTCAACGATCGTTTCATTTTTTTCTTTCTCAAATACTTTCTGCAAATTATGTTGAGAGTCAACGTTGTGTACAAGCACAAAACAAACTATCCCTTTAAAAACTGCAGCAAGCAATCTTTGTTACTATTGTTATGATTATCTCATATGGCGATAAGAGGTTTTGATACCCATTTCCCGAGCAGTTGGTAAACATTAATTATAAGTAGAGATAACAAATTATATTGATTCTAGATAGCATTTGCACGCATGGAGCCAACAGTAATGTCATTATCAGACTTCCAGCGCGTTTCGAAACAACAGTTTTGCAACCAGCCATGACAGCACCATAACGACATCACTTCCATGATTATCATTTATTAATTAATAAATGTTTCAAACCTTTTGTTTTCTAAAAAATGGCCGTGAAACCACCGTATGGAGTCCTCCTATATGCCACCATGATACGTGTCTGCCTTCTCTCTGGTAAGTGATACACGTGGGATGAAATATACATTTCGACTTTATGCAGGTGCATGAAGCGGGTTAAAGAGGTAACCTCTGGTATTGTCAGATTTTTGACATAAATAATTTTCTTGGTGCATGGTCAACACATAAATGTGGCAGGTAATACGATTGCTTTGAAAGTAAAGGGATCTATATGTAACTTAGTTAACAGTTCAGACCATGGGCTAATCCACGGTAACTGACGTTACAATGTAGGATTTTACAACATTGTTTTCATTGTAGTTCTGTAAATACAGATACCTGGGGTTCTAGTTTGATACAGGTATATAGTTAATAAGAGTGACGAAATAGGTGTATTAGTTTGTTCACCCACACTGCATTTCTTATCGGCGAACAGCGAGCAAAAATGTGTCGGTAACTGACGTTACGCAAAAAAGACATGCAACATCATTAGGTAATTCTATCGCTAGCTGAATACCGCTCCTGGAGGGCTGAGGAGCTGCGGTAGTGATTTTTGAGCACTCAAGCTTGCATCCAGTACATTTTTATCAGGGTTGGCACTTCTTATCTCTAGCCCCTGGGCGATGATGTCTCAGCAGAGGATTAGCAGAGAGTAGTAATACAACTGATAAGAATGTGGTCAATACGGAAACAAAATGATAAAATTGATCACCACGATGGTGGAAGACAAGCTAATGGGACAATCACGTCATGTTATGGTATTGTGATATCTCATGTCCCTGACTTGCTAGAATGATGAGTTTGATAGGACATCATACAATGTCATACGTAGGTTCTCAGGAATAGATGTACAAAATATAGAGTATTTGCACCATTTCCCTTTATGTTGTGATAACTTTTAAAACTGACAGCATGACGGTAACTGACGTTACTGTATACTTCCCGTAGGCTTTATACATGAAAAATCACGATTTGGAATCGATTTGAAATATATCATGTCCCTAAGGCGGGGCGACACAACTCTCTAGCTAATGCTACGGTCACAACTCAGAGCGGCGACCGCCCGATTTGTAGCCTGCTCGGTCGCCGCTGGAATTTAGGCATCGCCCAACGATTTTGGGGAAGTCGAGCAGGCTGTAGAGCCCCAGCGGTGCCTGGGCGGTGCCCTGCCGGTGTCCCGTCGGTCACCGGTCGATTTTAGGTCACAACTGGGCTAAATTAGGGAGTTTCTCCGCGCGGCGTCCCGGCAGTGACCGACCGATGACCCACCGGTTCCCGAGCGGTCTCCCACCGGTCACCGGCTGATTTTTAAGAAATCGCCCGGTGACCCGCCAGAGGCTCCGCCGGGCAACCTGGGTTCCGTACGGATGGCGTACGCCCGTTACCGTTACGATGGTAAATGTGAAAGTTTACCTGCATGACTTTATAATGTTTGATAATTACACAACCTTGCATTTGTTTGTAACCAAAAGTGCGCAAGCGGGCGAGAAATATTACGGTAATTGCCTTGTTTGTATGATTTGTCACCTGAGAAAGAAATTCATGATGTGCCAAGTAAATCAAGCCTAATACAATGTAGTATTAACTGAATTTACTCTGATCTTTCCCGTACCTTATTCTTTGTTTTTAATGAAGAGTCTTTAATTTGCAGTAAAGTAAAAATTGAAGACTAGTGGGGTGTATTCTGAAAACCACTTTAAGTTAAAATTATGTTAAAATTGTATCTACGTCATATCTCCGTCACTAAAATATGTTTTCGCAAGTCGCTATTCCTTAAAGGGATAGTTGAGTTCTGGTAAGGAGAGTAATGTTTTGGTGAAACTGAATTTTAGTAACCAAAACCTGCATCATTAGACTACAAACCAATAATTATTCTAGAAGGGAACACAAGATTACAAATGACTTAGTAAAGATCATATTATCATTCAAAAAGAGCCGTTAAAACGTAAGAGGGCGCTCTCTAAACACTCATCGGTTTCAACCATTTTGAATACAATATTGTGCATGTGATTTTTTGTTGAAATAGTGATTAGATAGAGAAATAACCAACAACTAAATTTATTTAAATACCTATTTTGTTACTTTTTGAAAAGAGGAAACATTTTTTTAAATGTTTAACGGCTGGTTCAAAATTATCGAATAAGTGTGGGGCCCCACATTTATTACAAATGACTATGATTATGGATATTTCAGCCGTTTTTGAACTGATTTTGATCAAATAAAGTTTATCCTGGCTTTAAAATATTGTGTTCTTTAACATTTTTCACTCAGTTTTTCATTATCTCACAAAAATCATTGTATGTAGCGCCCTCTCAACCAAAACTCAACTATCCCTTTAAGTACAGTGTCATATTTTAGTGACGAAGATATGACGAAGATATAATAAATTTGAGCCTAAATTCGTTTTCAGAATTCAGGACTAAAGCGCATAGTGCGGTGGTACATGAAAGAGTAAAATTATATGATTACATGTAGACTCGCATGTATTGTTTGTGTGTGTGTGTGTGTGTGTGTGTGTGTGTGTGTGTGTGTGTGTGTGTGTGTGTGTGTGTGTGTGTGTGTGTGTGTGTGTGTGTGTTCGTATGTGTACATAATATATGCGTGTGCATAGTATGACAGCCATGAATCAACTTGCAAAACAAAGTATGCATGTTTAACACATTTTCTAGACACCTTTGCATCCGAAAGTCACACACACACACACACACACACACACACACACACACACACACACACACACACACACACACACACACACAAACACACACACACACAAACACACACACACACACACACACACATGCACACGCGCACACACACGCACACACACACACACACACACACACACACACACGTTTGTGGAGCGCCTATATAATTATATACCAAACAATGATCGATTTAGGTCAAACATAGGTCAAATGGGTCATCGGCTGCCGAGCGGTCGCCGCCCGGTGACCGACTGATCTCCCAGCGGCGACCGGGCGGCGACCGCTCGGCAGCCGATGACCTATTTGACCTATTTTTGACCTAAATCGCTCGACGGCGACCGCTCGATTAGGTCGGTGCCCGGACGGCGACCGCTCGGCCACCGAGCGTATTTTGGGCGGTGAGTGAAAAGTGAGCAGGCGCCGCCCAAATTTTAACTCCGCGCTAAAACTTCAGCGGCGACCGAGCGATGCCTAAAAACCAGCGGTGCCTGGGCGGCCGCCGCTCGGTGACCGAGCGATTTTGGCTAAAAACTCGCCGCCCGGCCGCCGAGCAGGCTACTTTTTGGGGTTGTGACCATAGCATTACCAAAACGCTTAAGACAAAGCAAACTGTGTAGTAAGACCTATTTTCACACATCCCAAATGTCCCTGAATCACCCGTTCCATGAATTCTTTTGAAGAGTGGGCATAGTTTCTGTTTTGCTATCGCAGGCTCTTTATGGATGATCTGAGTGGCGCCATGATTTTTGTTTGCCGCCGAAACGTGACGCTTTTTCGGACTGACGTTGATTGGTCTAGCCAAATGCCATTTTAACTATTAGTTTAATAACGTATTTTTATGAAAAATCGGAGCAAACAAAAATACATTGCACTGCTTATAGTTTATCATTTTGAATCAAATTATTTAGTATGTGTATTATTTGTTTCTACTTCGAAAACATGTTAAACATGATAGTACATATTTTCTAGTCAGAACGAGGGTGTTCATACGACATTTGACTTGAATGATATCAACGAACGCGTACGTGTTCGCAATCCTCCATAATTGTAATATTTTTGCTACTTTTAATTCAATAGTTATACTTAGAAATATCATGGTATATATAAATAATGATGATACAAATAGTCGTGCATTTATTTCCGCCCTAGCGAAGCATAATCTAGACCAGGAGCATTTATTATTCTGATATGAATCACTGTAAAAGCAACTAAATTGGCTTCAGACAGGGAAACAATGCCATCTCGATACTACAACTCAATTGTTTAGGTGAAATAGTGGGGTAAATGACAAACTTGCATTTCTTAACAGTAACCTGGTAACTATAGAAATACGGGTCTAGGCAATTAATTTACTGTACAAGCCTTTGTTTTGTACGACAAAGAGGAATGACACCCATTTCCAAATCAAAGAAAAGGAATGTTTGGTACGTAGTTCGGCATCTTCGCAGCTGTTTTGGGGGCATGCTAGAGAAAATCGAACATGCTCGGCACGAATCATATACAGCAGTGTGTACGTTCACGCTTACGCAAACACAATTGTTACCGTAGGGCAATTCCACGCCAAAGTGGACATTTGACCAACAAATTTCCAAGCATTTTTATGATACAAATTTGGTATCAAATCAAAGCTTAAATTCTATATTTTTGGAATTCAATGAGAAAATTTTAGTTTTACATAATTTTAGTTGTTTTTTTATAATAACTTTATAACCATAATTGAACCCCACAAATTTGACATTTTTGTGAAAAAGTGTTTTGATCCTGTGTTTGTTTAATATTTCCCCAGTTAAGCCTAAAAACCATTATTCTGACTCCTGAGATATGACCATTTCGTAAAATAGTAAATTTGTATGATTTATTTGATTTGTTATGCTTCAATGACTTCTTATTTTCAGCCTATGAAAATGTCCTTCTGTTACCGAAAAATCAATATTTTTAATTTTGTGGCTCACATAATTGTTAGAGAGCAGACCAATCTTCAGTGCAAAGCAAGTTCAAGTAGGCCTTCCCATTGATAACAATTGTATTACTCATTGTTTCTTCGTTAATTAATAAATAACAAAAGAAAATGTTCTTCCGTTACCATACACATGGTAACAGATGGACAAGGTACCTC
>JBAMJV010003459.1:0-144466 GCA_037951105.1 Echinarachnius parma
CCATATCCCTAATCATAATCATACGCCCAAAATTATGATGATTTTTTTTTAGTAGACTAATGAAAGTAGACCAAAGGGTTGTAGACCAATCGGCAAGTTACCGCTTGAGCCAAAGGACCCCTTGCTACGCCACTAAGGCGAGATTTGTATTAGGATGGACATTTTGAATATACACTTTATGTTTCACCAACTTGCACGCAGAGGTCATACACTTGTTATCAAGTACTTGCTGGAGAAAGAGTGGATATCAATGCATCAGATCAGGAGGGGCTCACACCCCTTCATGAGGCTGCACAAGAGGGACATGTGGATGCGGTGAAAGTACTCTGTCATGGTAGCAATGTTGATAGAAAGGTAAATCTAGTACTGCGTGATCGAAATATAATCGATAAATCATGTAATATGCCGTGGATATCTTATCGCAAAATCGTGCCAGTGTTTTAATGCACAGTGTGAATATAACATAACCCATGTGCATGGGTACGAACAAAATGTTTATGTTGTACTCCATTTTTATTTTGTTTATGGGGGGGGGTGATGTCCTGTGCATGGTGGAGGTAGTGGGGGAGGGGGTTGAGGACTCTCTCCCAAATATCGAAAGTCCTGTATTCTACCTTCTGCGCATTAGAACAATAAATAACATGATAGTGATCTGATGACATTGGCTGAGGAAATACAAGTCCACAGAGGTGCATGTTTTCAATATACAGCTCTATGTAATAACCAAACTAAATTACGACTTGAATCAGTAATACTGTTGTTGTTAACATTGCACACACCATTAAGAAAGCTTCGTTCCAATAAGAAAAAATTATTTGTTATTCCACCAGTTTTTACCAAATCTTATGGTGAACGCAGCTTCGCTCACACTGCCTCAACCCTATGGAACATTTGAAAAATATTGAAACAAGTTTAAGATTGCTTCAAAGACGTACTTATTTAATATTTAATAATGCATTTTTGTTTGAAACGCAGTCAATCTTCTATTTGTATTTTGTTGTCTTTTTATTTTTTCACTTCAGCGCATAGGGACATGTGGTGCGCTATATAAAAACTGTTAATTATTATTATTATTACTGTACAGATTTGATATTGATAAGAACTGTGATTTATAGTGACCAGGTATTGTAAAACGAACCTGATTAAAAATACGGCTAATGTGTATGGAGGAATATGTATATGCGTATTATCTTAAAATCAAAATAGTCGTTAACGATTTTAACCAAATTAGTATAAAATAGAGTCTCCTTCATGTAGGCATGTGATCAACAGTGTAATATTTCAGCTGTAATTTTGAATAAATTCTGTGTTAAGCGATTAAAAATATGAAATATATTGAAAGCAGTGCTTGGGCCCGTATATACTATTTAAAATATAAAACATGCAACATAGCGTAGTGAATAGTGAATTGAATTGAATTTCATTTGGCATTAAAAACATTACAGAGGAATATACAAAATATAAAACAAAGTGTATAGGGGTCACATCTAGGTAAGCCAAAGGCTTGAGGAGGCAGAGTGACCCCTGATAAAAACAGAAAATATACAAATATAATAATACATCTGATTACAAAATATAATATATAAGTTTAAAACTCACACAATGCAATTAATTGGTTGATTAATTAAGCAATGACTTAAAATGATTTAATAAATAAAGCTTAAAAACAATACATATCTTTATAAAAACCCAAAAGACAAACTGACAAAACATACAACAAATATACTTGATAATTACGTCAAAAAAAGACTGAGAAGAGCATTTGTCCAGTGAAAATTAAGGAAAATTATATTACTAATCTAATAGAATGCAGTACGAATATTATCAAAGTACAATGTTTTATTATTGCATGGTCAAATATTTCCGATATTTTTTCTTAAAATTATTATAAAAGAAACATTTCAAATTTGCGGCTATTCCGCTATTCCAAATTTTGGTTCCTTGGTTTTTAATTGATTGATTTTGGGCACGTGATGTCCGAAAAATGGGTGGGTAAATATCAGAGCGGCTTCTTGTATTTCTTGAGTGTATTTCAGAATGCGTAACAAAATAATTAGCAAAAGCAGGAGGTAGCATATTGTGTTCATATTTATACATGAATATACCTGTTTTGTAAGTAATCATATCAAGTAAAGGTAGAGTATCCAGGCGTTTAAATAATACATCTGTATGGGCACGATATTGAGAACCAGTGCAAAGGCGAATGGCCTGTTTCTGTAAAATAATTAACCTATTATGAAGGGAAGCGCAAGCTCTTCCCCATATCAGATTACGGTAATTAAAGTGAGGTAATATCATAGTATTATACAACATAAATAGGGCATTCAATGGTAGGATAGGACGTAACTTATACCAATATACATATTTATTTTTCGAGAGATATATTCAATGTGTTTGGCCCATGTGAGCTTTTGATCAATAATAATTCCAAGAAAATTCAAATTATCCACCTGAGAAATGTAATCGTTATCAATTTTCAGTCTAATATTCTGTAGAGTATCCATATGTTTTACATTATAAAGCATAAATTTAGTCTTTGATGCATTTAACTGCAACTTATTAGCTTTAAACCAATTGGCTATGTGGTTGAGTTCATTATTAGCTTTACAAATACGATTGTCGAGATTAGTGTCTAAAAGAAAAATGTTTGTATCGTCCGCATAAATTATCATTGAAAGGGCTTTGGATACGTTTATTAAATCATTTACAAATACAAGAAAGAGGAGGGGTCCTAAGATGCTACCTTGGGGAACTTCTATTGAGACTGGCATTAAATTCGAAGTTGTGTTTTTATACTGAACACACTGTTTTCTATTCTGAAGCATTTATGGGCAACACCCCTAATACCATACTTAGCGAGCTTATACAAAAGAATACTATGGTCTATCGAGTCGAAAGCTTTGCTCAAATCCACATACACGCCCATTTTTCTTTCATTGCACAAGGAATTGAGCATTTCTATTGCATATAAAAGTGCTAATTCGGAGTGTTTTGGTCGAAAACCAAACTGTTGTTTGGCGATTAACTGTTGAGAGAATAAATGATTATAAAGTCGAGTGTATACAATTCTTTCAAGGATTTTCAAAAAAAGTGGGGAAGAGGGATATGGGTCGGTAGTTGCCAAGAACATTAACATCAATATTTTTGTGAATGGGTATGACTTTACTTATTTTCATAGAATCAGGGAAGATTCCGGATGAAATAGATAAATTACAAATATGTGAAAAGGGAAAAGAAACGAATGAAATTATGTTTTTTTATAAAGTTCGAACTAATACCGTCTATACCCGTAGACATGCTTTGTTTCATATTTTTAGTGATACTCACAATTTAATTTTCGTTAGTTGGGAACATAAATAAAGATTTAACATTACTGATTGATAAAAAAAGACGTGAAGTGTTTATCCGTATTTCAACATTTGCTGAAATGGTGCTTCCAATATTACTAAAATATGTATTAAAACTTTCGGCAATTTCCTTTTCATCAAATATCTTCTGATCATTTTTTATAACATACGAGGGTAGAACTTTAGAAGTATTTTTGCCTAATAACTGATTTAAAACATTCCACGTCTTTTTTAGATCCTGTTTATTTAATTCTAATTCTAAAAAATAATATATTTTTCTCGAAGAACGTATAATACAATTCAACTTATTACGGTATCGAATATATTTATTTTTATCCACTTGATCATTAGAGTTTAAATGCTTTTTATAAAGTCTTTGCCGTGTAGACATAGAGCGTAAAATACCAGCAGTTATCCAAGGTTTTCTCGCAACTTTCTTTTTCTCTTTTCTAGTCTTTATCACAGAATGTTTCTTACGAATATTATTGAAAGTTTTCGTAAAATTATCATACGCTCTATTTACATTAGTTTCACAAAGTACAGCATTAAAATCAGTATATTTCAACTCGTCAATTAAAGATGGCACATTCAATTGGGTTGTTACGAGAGGAGATTCGTGAAAAGGCTGTTCCGAATGAATACTATCTTGTATAATTTCAAAAATTGGGAAGTGGTCAGATATGTCCGTGTACAATATTCCAGGGACAATTGGTTTATCGAAAACATTAGTAAAAATATTGTCTATACAAGTGCAAGAATGATTCGTTACTCGGGTGGGTTTGGTTATGGTGGGTCTAAAACAGAAATAATTGACCATATCAAGACATTTACTCGTACCAGTATGACTATTATATTTAAGGAGATCAAAGTTAGAGTCACCAAGTAAGTAGCAGGGTTTATTTTCTCTAGCAATTTTACTTAAGCATGTTTGCATTAAGTCTATAAATTCATCTGATCCGGTGTTGGGTGCTTCGTATATCACACCAATAATAATATTTTTACTTGTTGCTTGTTCAATCTCAATTGATAAAGTGTCACATCATCAGTTTGAAATTGGAGATCTGATCGATTTTGAAAATTAAAATGATTATTCATATACATGCAACATCCACCACCTCTCCTTTCTCTAGATACATGAATACAATTATAATCGAGTATATTGTACATAGAGGGTACTGTTTTTTCAAACCAAGTTTCAGAAAATGCGTACACACCAAAAACTATGATTCAAACTGTGTAAATAATCTTGAACGGAATGAAATTTTGATGCTAGGCTACGAGCGTTTAAGTGAAACATCGATAGTACATGCGGGTTTTGCATATTTGAGAATTTTTCATTAAAGGTGTCACTAAAGTAATAATTGCATGGGGAATCAAAATTTTGAAAAGTGGTATTTTCATCATCATTGTCGATTAGATCATCAAGAGATAAAACATTTACAATGGGGTCATTTTGTAATTATGTATTTAAATTGGCTGTACTATGGAAAAACGTGCTAAGCGTAATATGAAATTCATCGTCATCTTGTATGTGATTAAAAGGCATTTCTAATGAAAGACAAAATTGACATAACCACGTATGAGTTCTAAAATCACTATGTTCGTGTGCACATTTCATATGACATTCATTACTACATATGCAAGTAAGTTTTAGTTGATTCCTTCGAATTACTTTGTTACAAGTGCTGCATTTCATTTTGATTGACACAAATATACAGTTACATAAAACATAACATTGAAGTTTAAGTGATTATAACAATCAATAGAATGGATTTATTTGGAGTATAACAAGAAAGTGCTAAAACTGTCTGCACTTTAAAGTATGTGTTCTATCGTGCGTGTTTTGCTCTCATTGTGTTTTGCTCTCATTGAGAATATTGATATCGAAATTTGAATTTCAGACAGCATTAAAGGCACATCATCCAAATTGTAACGTCAACTCAGCGGGTTAACACATCTCGGTGTAAAAAAAAATTATTTAACTTCAAAATCGATTGTTTAACTTTACTGTCAGACGGCCAACGGGTCGACAGCGCTCCATCTAGCAGCAAGGGAGGAACACTGGGACTGTGTGCGTATCCTTGCGGGTGATGAGTATACGAGCAAGGATCCCTATCACGAAGATCCTGCACCTCACACCACCCGTGAAGAGAGCATGGGAATGTAAGTAAATATAATGTTTGTTTTAATGAAGACACATAATTACACAATTCAATACCGAGTTCAGTTTTCAGTCATTTTTGTAACAATGTTTTTCAATATTATAAATATTTGTGGCAATAAATCGACCAAGACATCGTAAAGTGGACGACTCTCCATATCCATTCATGATCATGTGTTTACACGTACCCGCTGACGAATTAATCAACTACATGTAAAGAACCAATTAACGTTTACTACAAGATTATGAAATCCTCATAGACTTTGAACATAGCCAACCCCCCTCCCGTAAGCAACGGAATTTCTTCTAGCTTCGAAATATCGGTAGATCTAATGTTATTACGATTCGTCCCATTGAGTTTGGAAATAAATAAATGTCTTATGCAAGGAGATGCGAAAAATATAGTTCCCGAATCATCGACCAAGGTATAATGTTGTGAACTAATTTCAGATTGGAACATACTTTTGTCATTCGAACTCTGTAGTTTGCATATTGAGTAGCAATTATGCACTTTGTGTTCATTGTTATTAGATCCAGACCATCATCGGGTGACGAGGTTTCAGATTTGGATATCGCGCTTATTTCCAGCGACATACACCCTGATCAGTACTACCTGGTTGGAACTAGTCTTGGTCTCAGCATTCCCAAGCTTCAAGAGATCGAATACCGCTGTTACCATGTTCGGACTGGAAACCCTTTTGTAGAAGTGCTCAATACTTGGAAGAATGAGCGAATTCCAAAAGAAGCCACCAAGCAAATATTGAACTCTACGATAGATCAGTTTATGAAAAAGAAAGATCAAGACATTGCATACGGTGCGTTGTTTTATGCGTGTAATGTAATGTTATAAATCGGATTTTGTTTCTGATTTAGAATTGATGTTTTAACAATTGCTTGTTTCATGTATCCATTGCATCAATCAAAGTTACGTGAAATAAACTGGATATGAAACTATGTTGAAGAATCTTTGCAAGAATATACATAATGTATGTATTTTTGTATCAGATAGCATTTTTGTATCAGTAGGGGGTAGTGATTCGTAGTAGTGATCGGCTTTAATTATATCGATTTTTTTTTCATCGGTGTTGCTTAACCATGTTAACGAGTAGTAGAGGAAGGCTTGCAACCAGGTGCTTGCAACGAATAGTCACGTATCGCGTTCACGTTTTGCGCTATTTCGTAAAACAGGTGACTCTAATTTACAAAGTGTAGGGCCTACTATTAGTTGTTTTCCACGCTGGTAAAACACGAATAGTCGCGTTTACCAAAACGGGACGTGAGTGTTTAATAAATATTTTTTTAATTGCAAGCGCTTGTTACTAAGACTAGAAATACATGCACAACAGCTCCTGGCCATGCCTCGATAATTCTTTTATGCCTTGAAGATTTGTCAAAAAAAACAAAAAAACCTATTATTTATATTATGTGTGAAAAAAAAAGAGAAAATAGACAAAATAAATGCATACTTGTATATATAAATATTGACGATATAAATACATTGAAATTTAATTTTAAATTAAAAAAAATGTATGGTAGTTGGCGACAATAGTCACCATTGACTAATCGCCATAAAAATTAAATAACAACAACAACAGGGTTAAAATGTCGACGACAATGCCGAAACCATTTCAATCATCATGTTTATTTGGATTGCATCTAGTATATCAACAAACTGTTGGGTCACGTAACCCAACACTGCGTAGACTCGGGTAACCTGTTTCTCGAAAAGGCGCAACACATGAACGTGAACGTGATATGTGATACTTAACTATTTGCTGCAAACCGTAGAGGAACGATTGTCGCTTGACCAAAATGTCAAAACCGCAAAATGCATAATGTTGCCTGGAACATGTTTTACTGTTTTAAAAACCAAGCAAAGGAATATGTTTGTTTTTTTGTTCAAACTTTTTTTTTTAGAGCTCATGTTACAATTATCCCAAAACCTAAGGGAACCTGGTGGGTCATGTATTAACTCTATTTGGATTGCAGACGGTGGAAGATATATAAACCGAACACAAAAAGTAACCAAGAATCGTTTCAAGATATCCCTATGGTAGTAGGGAAACAATAGGTAAAAATGAGAAGTACCCATTAATCCATGGTTGAGTGAGCACACGTTACAGTGAAAATAGTTATACACTGTTGGTCATGAAGTTGGAATTTTTTTTTTTAGGTCAAACTTCATTCATTTTCCCTATTTTTGCGCCTAATGAACTATTTTAGACTAAAAATAATGATTATATAATGTTTCCAAACTACAAATGTACAATGAATGGTTGAATGGGTTTGCATTAATTAATAAAGCCTTTTGTTTTGAGCTTTGAAAGGCATGACCTTTCATGATGGGCCCCTTTCCTTCTCCAAAGCGTATGTCCAGCAAGTCATCATTATGTGTCATTTCTCAGCGTTGGCTTTAAAACTTTCAACCAAAATTGGCACATAGGCTCTCTAGGCTATACTCCATCCAACACCGTTGCCTACACGCCAAACGATGCTTGTGCTCCACCGGGAAGGGGTGTCAACAAGCAATGTCCACTGTTTCGTTGAAACATCGTAGGTTAGGATCTGTAAAATCCTCAGACGTCATCGCGAGGAGGGGCAATTAAAGCTACGGGAATCTCTAGGACGTTCACAATTGACCACCAGGATAACTGATCGCAGATTGCTTAACCTGTGCCGTAGAAACCGGAAATGCCAAAATGGAGCCTTCGCCGTCTATGAAGAAAACACTATGGAATCAACGCTTTTCGCCAAACTGTAGATCAGAGATCCCTCTAACATGGTTACCGAGCAAGACAAACTACGAAGTGTCCACTCTAATCTATGCAACCGAGATTTACCGGACGTCCCTGGACTAGGGAGACCATAATATTGCCGCCTGGACACTAGAGATATGTCATATGAATGGGTACGAGCCATAACATATTTGACCGAACAGATGGAGGACAAAGGGTTCGTCGATTATGTGAGGAGAAGCCGGAAGATGTCTGTATTCACAAAACGACTTGAGGTGGTGACGGCCCAACAGTGGTATGGCTCGTACCCATTAAGATGACATATCCCGAGTGCAGGCGCGCCGGAAGCAGTTTTTGATTGGGGGGGCAAAACCCTAAGGGGGCTCACGATTTATGTGTTTAGGGGCTCATGCCCAACCCCACTCACAGAGTTGCCAACTTTGAGCCAGAGTGAGACATTGCGAGGATAAAGCGACCAAGCCCGAGGGAGCGAAATGACTGAGCGGAGTCCCCCCCCCCCCCCCCCCCCCCCCCCCTCCCACGGTAGGGAGCTTTTCCATTTTTTGACTTGAAATTGTGCAATCTGGTGCAACATAGCTTACAACCAAAAATGAGTCCCGAGGGAGCGAAGCGACCGAGGGCTGGGGCAGAGCCAGAGGGGGAGGGTTTGGGAGGGGGTATCCCCCTCCCACGGGGAAGATTTTGCATTTATATACTTGAAATGGTGCATTCTGGTGCATAAAAACATATTTATATGCCACATTATGTATGATCTAACTACATAGCTTACAGCCAAAAATGAGTCCCGAGGGAGCGAAGCGACCGAGGCCTGGGTCAGAGCCAGAGGGGGAGGGTTTGGGAGGGGGTATCCCCCTCCCACGGGGAAGATTTTGTATTTATATACTTGAAATGGTGCATTCTGGTGCATAAAAACATAAACCATATGCCACATTTGTATGATCCAACATCAAAGCTTGCAGCCAAAAATGAGTCCCGAGGGAGCGAAGCGACCGAGGGTTGGGGCAGAGCCAGAGGGGGAGGGTTTGGGAGGGGGTATCCCCCTCCCACGGGCAAGATTTTGCATTTATAGACTTGAAATGGTGCAATTTGGTGCATAAAAACATAAACCATATGCCACATTATGTATGATCTAACAACATAGCTTACATCCAAAAATGAGTCCCGAGGGAGCGAAGCGACCGAGGGCTGGGGCAGAGCCAGAGGGGGAGGGTTTGGGAGGGGTATCCCCCTCCCACGGGGAAGATTTTGCATTGATATACTTTAAATGGTGCAATTTGGTGCACGTCACAAAAACAGCCAGAGCAATGACAGACTGGTACAGAAAAATCCACCCCAGACGTACCATACGCAAGTTACACAACAAACTGAGATAATAGCGAAAACGTTAAATGGATGTATAACTTGGTTTTTAAACGTTAGAATTAACAAGTATTGGCTGATACATTTAATTTTTTCTTTTCCTTTTTCTTTCTTTCTTTCTTTCTTTCTTTTCCTTTTTTCCCTTTTTTTTTGAGGGGGCAAAAACGCGTTTTGCCCCCCCACTTTTTGGATTGGGGGGGCGGCTGCCCCCCCCCCCTGCCCCCCCCCCCCCCCCCCCCCACTTCCGGCGCCTATGCCCGAGTGTCCAGGCGGCGATCTTCTGTACTCCCTAGTCCACGGACGTCCTGTAAATCTTGGTTGCATGGTATGGGCTGGACACTTGGTAGTTTGTCTTGCTAGGTGACCATGCTAGAGCGATCTCTGATCTGCAGTTTGGCAGAAGGCCTCCATTTTGGCATTTCCGGTTTCTACGGCACAGGTTAAGCAATTTGCGATCATTTGTCCTGGTGGTAAATTGTGGACGTCCTAGAGATTCCTGTATCTTTAATTGACCCTCCTCTCGATGACGTATGATGATTTTACACATCGTAGCCTGCGATGTTCCAACGAATCAGTGGACATTGCTTGTTGACACCCCTTCCTGGTGGAGCACAAGCATCGTTTGGCGTGTTGGCAATGACGTTGGACGGGAGATGACCTAGAGAGCCTCTGTGCCAATTTTGGTTGAAAGTTTTGCAGCCAACGCTGAGAAATGACACATAATGATGACTTGCTGGACATACGCTTTTCAGAGGGAAAGAGGCTCATCATGAAAGGTTCTGCCTTTCAAATCTCAAAACAAAAGGCTACATTAATTAATGCAAACCCATTCAACCATTTATTGTACATTGGTAGTTTGGAAATATTATATAATTATTTCTAGTCTGAAATGGTTCATTAGGCGCAAAAATAGGGAAAAGGAATGAAGTTTGATCTAAAAAAAAAAATATTCCAACATTATGACCAACAGTGTATTTCAAAATTCGTAAAAGTATAATCATCATTACAAATTATTGAGAATTGGAAAATTTAGAAATGCACTGTTTTACAATTGCAATTAATGCATTTTACCATATGTGTCATAAAACAAATCAAAATTAATGAAATTAAACATCATTGTTTCATAAACAATGCATTTATCCACTATGTGCTGTTTTACAACAATGTATAGGCACGCGCAATACCTTGTGACTTTTGAATTGGGCCATTTTGTCTTTAGTCTGTGCTTATTCAGCCATAAAGGGATGAATATCTCTGATTTTCACACATATTGACCATAACAACTGTGCCAATATTGTGGTAAGATGACATTTTAAAGCAATCATCGGATATGAAATCATGAGCAGTCGTTTAGGGGGTAGTTACTTTATGTGTTCGGTTTAGATAAATTCATATTTGCTAATAACCTTTCCCGTAGCCTAGGAGCTAAATTGCACTTTGCAATTTTACGATGCTAATGTTATTACAACCAAACCTGGCTGAACACAAACGCGGAAAACACATGAAGTGTGGAAATGCATCTTGTTTAACTATTAGCAGCGACATACACACAAGTTGTTTCTGCTTTATTTTAATATGCAGGACCTGCCTTTTCGATGGGGGCACTGGGCAACGATCAATGGAACAGCGAACGATACCGAGCACGTGAGTTGATTTGCCAATTAAAATATATATTTAGTTATGAAAGATAAATTTCAGCTTAATATGAAATGTCATGATAACATTTATGCCAAATATCACATAATTATGTTTTATTGCTCCACGATACTATGATTGTTTGTGTATTTGCATTATTTCCTAAATCGCATTAACAGAAAACCAGCGAAGCATGATAACGGTCAATGGTAGGTGGTCCTATAACGCAGGGATAACTAAAGCCAAGTGCCCACTGTGCGATTTGCGCCTAGCGATCTACAGAGATCTTGCCCGAATAGGAGCGATCCCCTGAGATCCGTGGAAAGGTCGCGTAGTGGGCACCTGATCGCCGTAACTCGCGTCCGCAGGCAGGGTGGTGTCGGTAGTGGGGGCCGGGTTTTTCAAAATTTGGCGACCTCCGGTTTCGATCGGGCACACTCGCATAGTGAGCACGCTCAGATCGGCCTCGATCGCATTCGCGGCGAACTGGTGCGATTCACACAGATCCGAGGTACCTGATATGATCAGTTCGCGCTAATTTGCAGGCGTAAATCACACAGTGGGCATAGGGCTAGCGACCCCGGAATCGCATCAGTTCGCCGCAAGTCAGCCCGATTTCATTGCGCACGCGATCTTTTCAATGTCCACTATGCGATCTCACGGCGACTTCCCCTGGGAAATGCCTTAGCCCCATTTCCACGCATGCGTGCATGGTCGAGGAATACAGCTAGGAATCGGTCACGCTTGCATGATTTTACATCATCATCTGCTTTTGGAGTATTTGTGGATGTGTGCGGTCCGGCCCGACATGCGATCGATGCCGTTCTGGGCGTGCTCACTATGCGATTCTGCTTGCGAGTGTACCCGACCAAAGTCGCAGGTCGCCAAATGTGTGAACATGTCGAAAGCCCGGCGACCGCTACCGACACCACCTCTGCGGACGCGAGTTACGGCGATCAGGTACCACCATTGGGTGCCCACTGCGCGACTTTTCCACGGATCTCCGGGGATCGCTCCCACTCTGGCAAGATCTCTCGAGAAAAGGACTACGGTATTTCTGGAACGTTCCTTCAATGGTTCCACTCAAAACCCTCAAAAAAAGTTCTGAAACTCAAGTTTGATCAATTATATCTATTTTCTTATGAAATCATTATGATTATATTTGGTATCTTGGTGTATACCTCGATACCAAATTCGTAAGCATCACGAGTACGGGGTATGCACAGTATATTTGAGAATAGGGGAAGGTCAGAAGTGAAATGTCACAAAATGGGCCAACAAACTTCAGTCGGAAGGTCTGCACTCATATCACGGTCTTTCTCAAGTTCAAATTGTTTCGACGATAAATATATTGACAATGATGATATACTGTTGAATACAGTATCAGAAAAAAAACATGTTTAGTTATATTTCCAAGGACACCTCACTTGGAATGATTATGAAAGCCGGGTATGTACAATACAGGTGAATGTTGGGGAGGATCGACAGCGAAATGTAAACAAAATGCATTTGATTATGTGAAATTGAAGGCGTTGCATCCAAACGACTTTTTGTGGAAATATCTTAGTACTTTACTTTTCATAATCATTATGAAATTCAACATCATCTTGAAGTGTGTTAATTTGTCAATAAAATAATGCCATATTCATAATGGTTATGTGATTGAAGTGTCTGTAGTACCTCTAAATGTATGTGGCTCAAAATGGCACGTTTCAAGGTCGACGTTTTGCCGAGTGAAATGTGCTATAAAGCTGGGCATACCTACACGGTCAAAGAGGGCGCTAATATGCCAGTTCTGGCCGGTTTGCATGGGTTTAAGGAAATTTGATGCATTTTCAATCAATCACGTTGGAGTGTTTTCCTGTACTGTACACACACGTGTAGCATAATCATTGCAAATAAGATATCATAAAGGTAATTAACGAGCTTTCTGATAGTGCAAAACGTAATGATGATTAATAAAACATTATCTTACCAGAATCTTGAAACAAGAAGCCACGGTCTTAAATTCATAGCATTAATAGACCCCATATCCGGCTTTACTGCAAACACCCCAATAGCATAATTATTACAGGTGAGACATAATTTTAAGGACAAATAAACATGCTTTCACATGATGCTAAATTTACTGATGATTATGTAATGTAAAACCCCAAAACATCCCCTCCAATAGTCGATTTTCGATGCAACGCCTTCGATTTCACAAAATGAAATGCGTTTTGCAACATTTCATATTCGACCATCCCCATATTCAGTTGTACCATACTTAACCTGCTGATAAAATGATTACCAAAATAATCGTATTGAAAAGATAGGCAAGTGGGTCTTAAAATGATACCAAATTTGATAGGTTTAAATCATTTCAACACGGTACAATCTTCGATACAACTTGAGCATTAAAAAATACGGCACAACACTGAAAACCTAAACTGGTCCGTCTGACTAACTTAAAGCTAGTCCAGATGGTACCCAGCTGGACTAGCTTTAAATTAGTCAGTATTGCTGGACTAACAAGAATGACTAACTTTAGGCTAGTCGCTTGACTAGTTATTGACTAGCTTTAAGATAGTCCAGATGGTACCCAGCTGGACTAGTGTTCCATTAGTCCAGCTGGATGGACTAATGTAACACTAGTCCAGCTGGCTTGACTAGCTCGCTCAAACTAGTCGATCCTCAAGCTAATTCTGCCAGCTAGACAAACATAATAGTGAAAACCATGCATGCAGAACTTTGCACAGAGTGGATACAGTCTCTGATGTGGGTCTGTAGCTGGTAGGTAAATGAACCACATCCAGCATGCAGATTAGTTTGGCAAATATAAATTGAGGCTTGCTTAATGCTTTTCTTCATGAATTTACAAGCACTATTTCACTGAATAATCATGAATAATACAGAAGCACATACATAGTGAAATATGAGCCTGTATAATGATGCAAAGATAAGCATACCAATAACACAAAACAAGACGTGCATGTTGGCGAGTTTTTTTTACACCTTGTTGTCCCACTTCACCTGGCTGTATCACATACTGTATCATAACCTGTTGGAGACACAGATTCTGAACTAAGAAAAGGTACAAAGTCAAATTTAACATTAAAAAAACTTTATTTGTTAATGACATGCAATAACTCATATTTTGCCTGAATCCAACTCTTCATATCACAAAAGTCTTAAACATGATTGTAACTTACTACATGTTTTGACAATTGTCTCACACCACATGATGCAGAGCCTGTTTCTCTTGATCCCCAAACCAGAGGGTTATTTCACCTCTATTTGTGATAAGTCTCCAATATCACTGTTGGAAAAATGTCTGAAATTCCTGGATTACTATGAGAACATATTTATGTTAAATTTATTTTAGGACTCTTTCATGTACAGATGATAATGATATCGCAAATCAAAGTTATTATTATGCAGCATGGAATTTCCATCACACGAACATGGAACAATGAATATTGTATTATAAGAAGTTCAGAACGGTGTGTAACTAGTAAATTCAAATTACCAAAGTAAACAGTAAACTAGGGAATCATGTATTGTATGGTCATCTCGAATTCTTGATGATCTGTGGCCATATTCATAAAAGCCCGATAGCCTATCTGTCAGCTAGGCCTTATCTCCTTGGCAAAATGCCAGTTTGGACGATAACTAGCGGGGAACTCACACAACTCGCTTGGGTGATCACCTTTGTTTCCCAGGGCCCCATGGGAGACCAACTTATTGTTGAATGGGCCACCCTGGTAAAATATATTGAAATAAATAAATAAATTTAAACAAACCAGTGCACAACACACACGTGCATGGATATGTCTTTAGTAATGTGTGTAGATTGTGCACGCTGTCTATGCCCTTACCATATCGACCAATCAACGAGCGTCTAAGCCCTGTAATACAATAGCCATTTAAAATCTTCGTAGCGGGTTGCTAAATCGTAATTCAAGAAGCACTGCTAACCATACCGATAACAAGCTAACAACTCGGATGATCTAATTTATTCATCGTGGCTGTAATGGTAACATTCCATCTGTTGCAAGTTTGTTTGACATCGCATAAAAGCGCAGTTTACTCGAACGTGTGAATGAACGCATTGTTCCTTATTGTTCCAATCATAAAAGCGTCTTATTGAGTTTGTTATGTGTTCTACAACGTGATACAGTAAGGGGGGGGGGGGGAGGGCGGTAACTTGTGTCCAAAACAAAAAGCTTGCTATAATTCCTAAATGTAAGGGTGTTACTGTAGATATCAACGTGAGTAGGAATGATTTTTTTTTTTCGGGGCGTGGGGGGGGGGGGGGGGAGGGACCACGCGTAAGCACATGTTTTCATAGCCACCCCAATGAAGTAAAACCAATCTCCCTCCTCATTACGATCAAGCTCCGCCACGCTTATAATATGATAGCATGACAAGGGAAACTATTCAATTGTAGTGAAAACAGAAACAAAATTGCATTAAATAGTATTATATAGATAGATTCATCAAAACAGAATTGAAATCACATCAAATCAATCCGAACTGCAAAAGTAAGCTAATTATGTCACAAAAAGGACAAATAAAGGCAAATTAATCTCCAGATAAAAACATGTAATTTAAGCTGATAAAAAGATGTTATTGCTGAAGTACAAGGATGCTAGGACAAACACGGAAAAGTATGTTACTTGGGGAACTATTTTGAACTAACATCACGCTATCATTTAAAAAATCTCTAATATCCCTTATTCGAATATTCTCCTTGCCATGTTCACGATCGCGCCACACGCATATTATACACACAAAAACCGGGCAGATTGTTACTTGCTAGCAATTTAGAGGTACATCAGAGTACCTCTAAATTTTTGGTCCAGTGTCGCTAAAATTTGTCCTATCTGGCTTTGGTGAATAAGAAAAAATTAGCTGGGTGTTAGGTCGTCATTCAACTTCACGCCTTTGTTGTAAGTCCAACAAAGCTATATTCAGAACGTCCCGCATAAATAGATTTCAATGCATTTAGTCGGCACCGCAGATCTATTGTTGTAATTGTTCGCATTTCAACTAACAATGTCGTGGAATACCAAATGCTTGTGGAATTTAGACAGATGGGTTGTCATGCGAGGCCAGGCCTTGACTACGATAGCGAATTTAGCCTATCGGCCTTTTGTGAATACCAGTTAAGCCTAGCGGACATCGAAATCGTAATTTGATCAACCAACTAGCTTATCGGGGTTTTATGAATATGGCCACAGATGTGTATGAACAATCCAATCATGGAATAAGGAGTTCCATGGTCCAATATATGCAAATTTGTATGAACAGACATATTATGACTTTGATGCAGATTTCCTTTTTAATTCCTTCCTAAGAGCCTTTGTAACTTTCCTGGATGCTGCTTGTTCTCTCTTTTTCATATTAAAGTCATACCTGCAAAGTGTCCAAATCCACGAAAATTACTTGGAGCTTCCTCGATTCTCTTCTACCGTGTTGTTTAGCTTATGATAAAATAAGAATAAAATAGGGCTTGATTTTTTCAAATGTCCCTTTAGTATGAAGATAATTATCATTTAAATCTTTTATTTCAATCACGTTGATTAACGCTTTTGATAAAAAAAAGTACAATTGTCCTAGCTGAGAACGTCCGCATGCAGCACTCGTGAGAACATTCCGGAGATTGAACTTTGAGCCGAGCAAGTGCTAGTCTTTTGACAAGCCTGTCTCGTCTGAACTGAGTTGAATGCAAGGAACGACTGGACTGCGCGACTACAATGCACACTCTCTTGGCGAGACAGTCTTTTCGCAAATGGATTGCTCTCCGATGAACTTCTTTTGTTAAGTATTGAATTCCTCTACCTATGAGTTGCGCCCAATCAGGAAGCCGGGTTATCACGTACTCATGCATTATGCATCATTCCCCAACGCAAGACACAAACTATACCACAGTGAACCGACGCTGCACGCTGAAGCAATACAAAGGTCCGATGCAAAGCAACACACACACATACACGCACACGTCCCGAGGTCACACACAGAAACACACACATACACACACAGCCTACACAGGGATGTGTTTGTGTATACAACGCTATGTACTGGGCGAGTATGCCGACGTACACGTAGTTCATATTTAAATGGGAGAGGCAAAGAGACGTTTGACTGTACAGAAAGACGTGTGCTCAATGCAGTAGATATATCACAAAACTATGCATGATTCATTAAATCAAGCTTATGCATATCCATGAGCCAGTAGAAGCGTAAAGGCGAGGGGATCGCACGTGAATTCATCATTTTGCCAGATAGCCTCCATCAGGCGTTCAGTCGTTCCTGATCTTGCATGCAGCGCAGCCATTGCTTGCTTGAGACACGAAGCCTTGTTAAAGGCTAAGCAAGTGCAAATTCCATGAATTCTGTACTACGTGTGTAAACATACACGGGTGCGAATATCTCAAACGGATCATTCATTACTGCGACAAATGTATGGCAGACCATCAGTATTCGGTGATAAAATATGAACTCAATATTCGTTTTTTTGACTAGGTAAACAGTGTTCGCTTGCTTTCAAACTTTCACAAATCTTTCAATTGTATTTTACAATGATTTTGATATAGGATTGAAGTCTCAAATGTCATTTTGTGCAATATCTGACACTTTACAGGTATGACTTTAACGTACAACCGGACATAATTTCTTAATCGAATGATAATGAAATAATTCACAATGGTGGAAAAAAGATCATCTGATTCATCACCATTCAAATCCTCGATAACTAGCATCTGCCAACACTTCCGAACTATTGGACTAGTGTGTATAACTTCCTGTTATATCTGTTTTGCAGATATATCTTTACCGACAAGGTTCTGTATCACTAGATTTCTCTTGGTTACAATTTCAACTGATCGAAAAAAACGATAGGCATTGTCATCCACTAACAATAGTCCTCCTCTATTCTGGTGGTTAATCCACACAGATGTATACTCCAAGAAAGCGTCCGCTTCTAAGTCGGCATCTCCACCTCTCCTCCACTTTTTTACCTAGCGGTGACTGCATCCTTGTGTACCTTTTCACGAGGGCAAAAGGGATGTAGCCTGAAATCAGGCGCAAAACATCTTCTTCCTCCCTAGTCATGATGATGTCCTCCTCTTTCTCTGTGGTCTCCATGTTCAACCTCCTTCCCACAATCACACCAAACATCTTCCGTAAGATGTACTGGAGAAGAACTGCCCTAGTTAGCGTGCTCCCTCCCAGATCCTGTCCATCGATTAGCTTATCCCACCCCTTTTTAGTGTCTGAGTGTATGAAATTGCACACACATCGCAGTGTTGGCAGGTGGATCTGCACATCCAAACAGGTCTTGCGTTACTTCCTTCGCGAATGAAGAATACGAATCTCCATTTCAGATATTGGCACTTGCAAGACTTGCAGCGTTGTTTTCTTTGTACAAATCATCTGCCTGGATGCATCGGATGGCATCAAAAAGGATGACTGGTCCGTCATTGATGATGTTGTCTTTGGAAACAGTAGATACTTGCTTTACTGTAAGAAAAAAATCAGGAAGAACATTATTGGTATGAAAACTGTCAATAGCTGAAAAAGGATTGAAACATTTTTTAGAGAAGTGAAAACATTTTTTTTTACAACAGTACATGTACATGTATAGTTAATATACAATATATACTGCTAACAGGGTGACAAATATAATCGATTTATCCACAATAAACAGTTTTCATCAGAATGTAATCTTAAATTTCCCAATATGCAGCATTTATTCAAAGTTCATACAAGAATGTAGTCTGAACAAGAATTAAGAATTCAAGAATTCAAAATAAATATTGTAAAAAACGGTAGCTTGTAGATTTTTTTATCTACAATAAAAAGACCAAATCATGATTATGTCCAATTACATGTAGATCTACGCAATAGTCTTTTGGCAGCCCACCCCACCCCTGCAAACCTCAGTTAACAAATATCAGTAAATCAAAATTCTAAATAATACTTTTCTTAAGTTAAGTACCATACAAAAAAACATTATTTGTATACTAGCCAACGGAAAGCTCAAGCAGTCTTAAATTTAATAGTGACCAAAAGCTCCTTCCCCATTTATATTTGTTATTTTATTCATGTTTTGTTATCCTCTTGATTAAGCATAAGAACTTTAATTCATACTGATATTACATACACTGATACAAATACATTTTTAACATTTGATTTACCTTTTTTCTTCTTTGGATTCTTCCGTTTCTCTGTCAGGGTTGTTCTGGCACTTGTTAATGTATGTGATGAGACATCAGATGACTCTGCTGCTGAGCTTGAGCAACCTAAAAAAAAGTGAACAGATAGTTTACAAATTGATTGCATCATACATCGGAATCTACATAATCTGCATGCGATAATGATTAAAATGAACATGTTGGATAACATTAACACTTAACAGTGAATTAATACTATCTAAATCAAAGTCTGAGTTAGTACTGTCGGAAGGTGATAGTACAGTAATTTTTGGTGATCATCATTCTTGTGATTCTTCAAAGTTCAATTCGTAGTCTTGGATTTGGTCGGTCTGCATCAACAACATTTTGTCTTTCTATCTTGCCCCTGCCCTGGCGTGCTGGATCTTGGAATTAGGATATCCCTGGATCATGATGATGGGATGGCCACGCCATCGCCAAGTCTCAAAAAATTGTGGCTGTAGAATGTACTAGAACAATAAAGAAGGAAGAAGAAGTGTAACTTCACTGTCATAGCCATATGCGGCCTGTATAGAAAAAATAATGACAGTTTAACAAATTTAAGGGTTACAAGCTTCAATAGTTTATTAAAACACTCACGTTTGCATCGCCAAGATTTTTGTAAATGCACAGAAGAGGACGATGACGGTATATTCTCGATGATAACTGACGCAGCCAATATCGATGCAGCTGCAACTAAACTGCCTCCGTCAGGCATATCCTGCTGATCGTGTACCCCAGCGCTTCGCCGAGAAATATCGGCAGCCTCGCTGGCGGTGGTACCATTTCACAGGACATTTCGGATCGCTGCATTGGATCAAATCGTTCGTTGATGGTACATTACAATCGCATATGTTTGTCTCCTGCGACCCTACCTCCCACTCATCTGGTTCTAAAATGAGATCTTCATAATCAGACAGAAAATCTAACTCTTCACCGACAAAGAAATCGTCTTTACCGTAAGCCGCCATATTGTTATCGTCCCAGAATACACTGCGCGCTACGCGAAAAAAAAATGTCGTACTGTACCACTGAAGTATAACAATGTACTGTACTCGTAAGATAAATTAGTCCAGCAGGTCAAATTACATTAGTCAGGCCAGGTGGACGAATCAATAACTAGTCCAGCCAGCAAATAACTAGTCCAGCAGGTTTGACTAGCTTTAAAGGCGGTTTAAAGCTAGTCAGGCAGACTTGACTAACCAGTTCGACTAGTTTAAGATTAGTCCAGCCGGAGCCTGACTAGTTTAAATGTTCAGTGAAGAGTCAAATTTCCCCACTGAATACGCTCGGCCCATTTTGCGACATTTGACTTCTGACCGTCCTCCGTTCCGAAACGCTCTGCGAATTCCCTGATTTGAAATAAATTACAAATGATGTACAATTTTAAAGGGAAATCTTCATGCAATGCAGTGACACTAAAATAAAAAATACAATTTGACAATAAGAGTAATATAATCGATCAAAGTTGAGTTTCCGAATTTTTTTTGAGGGGTTTACATGACCGTAAGCAGATGGTTATGATCAATAGAACCAGATCTGCTCCCCACCTCCTTCAATGTGGAGTTCCACAATGATCAGTCGTGGGACCGCTACTAGGCTGCTTTCGTATTGCTCTCGTCCACTACTGAACGTGTCGAGAGTGAGCCCATGGGTTGACTAGGCACGTTGACTGTCATTTGTTACCTTTTCGTTTTCACAGGTTGACGCTCGTTCAGTCATGCCGCGATCGCGCGAACACAGGCACGCATAGGAAGCACATGAAGTCGGCTAAGCCTAACCATATATTGCCCGACCCTGGCCCATTGACATCGTCACGGCATGCCGTACTGATAGACGATGCCGTACAATAAAATGTAGACGTTTGCATTCATTTAATTCAATTCATAGCATACAAACAGGCCAAACACGTGTTTATGCCATTGACTTGGCATCGTACGCAATGGCAATGCACGAATTATTAGAAACAAATTGATAAAGTAACATGAGACTTGCTTTTAGTATGATATTTCCGCAGTCTACATGCCGTTCCGCATCATGGGGCATTTCCAAACTTGGCAAGATCAGGCACTTACTGGATCAAGCTACAACTGAACGCCTTGTCCATGCATTTGTGTCCTCACATCTTGATTATTGTAACTCTCTTCTAGCTGGCCTTCCCAAATCTCACATTGCCCCACTTCAGCGTATCCAGAATTCTGCAGCTAGGCTGGTCACCCTTACTCGGAAATCCGAACATATAACCCCAGTTCTTCGTTCCCTCCACTGGCTTCCGGTCCACCACCGCATTAGCTTAAAAATCCTGCTTGTTGTGTATACAATATTTCATCAACTTGCCCCTAATTACCTCCAAGATCTCATTGTAGTTCGTTCTTCATCCACATCCAGACATCTTCGTTCCTCCTCAACGCCTGCAGCTTTCCCATGGACCCCGTAGTATACGACTAGATATGGAGACCGTGCCTTCTCCACAATAGCCCCTACCCTTTGGAACAAGCTCCCCCATCATATTCAAGATTCCCCCACAGTAGATATACTTAAATCACTTCCTAAAACACACCTGTTCAACCAACCGTAGAATTTTTTATCAAGCACATGTTTTATGTCTTATTTCTATATCATATTGTCATATTATTGGTTATTTTTTGTAGTATTTATACTTTTAATATTGGTATTGGTATTTTATTTGGGGGGGGGGGGGGGGCTCACACCGTATTAGTTGTATTATTTTCCGTTAAGCGCTTACAAACATCATGTGTAACATGTATGAAGCGATTTATATAAATATTATGTATTATTATTATTATTATTAGATCGCTAGCGCAAATCGCACAGTGGGCACTAGGCTTATACAAAAAACTCCAAAAGCAGATGATGATGTCAAAACAAGCAAGGGTGAACAATACCTGGCTGTATTCCTCGACCATGCACGCTTCTGTGGAAATGGGACCAAGGCATTTCCCAGGGGAAGTCGCCGTGAGATCGTATAGTGGACACTGAAAAGATTCGTACGCAATGAAATCGGGCTGACTCGCGGCGAACTGGCGCGCTAATTCGCAGGCGCAAATCGCACAGTGTGCACTTGGCTTTATTGTCTTAATGTTTTGTCGTTAATAGTGCAGCTTTTTATATTTGTTATCATTCTGTAGTTGGTGCGCCTGCCTCTTTGCAGCAAATAACCAAACACTTCGGATACCAGACAAACGTCTACCACAATCATTACCACTTTCACAACCGACCAAACCTGCCTGACACGTCACATATGAATATCCAAGCAATGACCGCTGTAACTTCACACGAAGCTCCTTCCTCTTCTCCCTCTACCAGTGATCAGAGCACAGACAGACCCTCCGTGACACCGTCTCCATCGGGAGTCAAAAGGCCCTTAGCCAGAGGGGTGCGTTGGATGGGTACGCCACCTCACAAAATTCAGAAAGGTCCATCCAATTGTTGACGGTCTCGAGTCCACTTTTTATTGGTCTTAATTCGATCTTAAAGGGTTGATGCAATGTATATTGTTGTTATCTCATATGTCCACAGGGTATTGGTGTAAAAAAATTCAAGTCAAATTGACATTGTATGGCCAAGTAATGAGCGAAAATGCAAAGTGATATTCACTAACTCACTGCACTCACTTTATACACGGTTTCAAAACTCCGGGGGAGTTTTTCTTAGCTGAAAACTTTGATCGTACATATCTTTGTTACGAAAGGGAAATTTGAAAAACCGAAACCGGTCCCATGATTTTATTGTTAATATGAATACAACAAGGTATGAGGGAACCGCTAGAATTAAAAATTTTATTTTGAGGATTTGACAATGTTACTAAATCCCTTTAAAGAATGAAGTGGTCTCGGCCGCAAAACAATTTGACGACGGCAACCCCCCCCCCCCCCCCCCCCCCCCCCCCACCACTGAGAGCACTTTCAACCAATTGCCTCTGTCTCGAAAAATGTTGGCAGGTGATCTCGGGCGCGATAAAATTGGTCTCGGTCCCGTTTTTTGTAAATTAAGCACCCCCCGTGAAAAATCATGGCTACGTGCCTGGACTCATTAATTGTACTTTTTTCTGAAGAGTTTAGTTCTAACAAGCGCTAAATCCACTCTCCTTAACATTGCGTTAACGGTAGCAGTAAATTAGTAAGCTACGTAGCTATCTAGTAGAGATCCGCATTTTAAGACAAATCACACGTAGAAGAAAAGGAAGATTTAGTGCCTTTTGAAATGTAACTTTTCATTTAGTGAAATGGTCCGTGTTGATGGTCACTTTGTCATTTAATCCATCAATCACGTTTGGTGATGGAATGATACGTTATGAGTTACAACTATAATTATCTTCTTTGTTATACTTTGTGAGTGTATACTTGCACATCATTCATGTATCCCGATTTACCTGTGATACAGCTATTTCAATCTATTCTACCAAAATAAACATGTTGTACGTACAAACATTACATAAGTTTTCAGAAATATGTACATATGCACCGATTCGAGATAATTATTGCGACTAATCCGGATAAAGAAACCTATGAAAATTATTTTTTTTAAATATGTGTTAAATTTTTGGTATATTATGTTGGCAAATTAAAAAGAATAATCCCGATCCGGGTCCCCGATATTCAATGAGTAATATATCTTTTAAAATATTCAATTGTTTGTGCTTTATTATGGTATACTTTATCTCAAACAATTTGTAAATTATGTTTATCTGTTATTGCTTTATGGACCTTACATCGTTAGGGTCAATTAGAAGATGTGCGCACGTAGCATAACACCCATTTTTTTACAAAGATATTTTGTATGTATTTAGCGTTTTTAAATATCTGAATAAGCTTTTTTATATTTTTGATAAAGTTTTTTTGTGTGTGTATTTCTATTTAATGAATATCTGTTTGTATATGTATAATGTTGTTTTGTTCATATTTAACTTATTTGTATTGTTAATATCTCTTTATTTGTATATATTGTACGGGACCCCTTTGAAAAACACTTTCTGCTGGAAGGGCCATCCCACCCATTTGTGGAAATAAATAAATAAAACAAAATTAAATTTAAAAATTACACCCATCTAAAAATGTTGACGTGTAATGTGTAGCACGCAAATAAGATACTTTGTTTCGACATGCACTATTATCGTTTTGAAATAATACACTACAAATAATCAATGTTTATTTCCCCTCGACTTTTGGGATCTTGTCTCATTAATTACAATCAATGTACCTTTTGTATATGATTGATGAATTTGAAATATTATGGTACAGTAGTTTTGTTTTATACGTTATGAGAAATTATGAATATTTTGACATGTATTTTAACAAGGCAGTTTAATTATATCAATGTATAATAACATGAATATTGACACAGTGTTTGTTTTAGATTAAAGGGATAGTAGAGTTTTGGTAAAGAGAGTACAGTTTTAGTCAAACCGAATTTTAGTAACCAAAACCTGCACCATTACCAAACAAACTAATAGTTATAACTCCACCATGCTCGAAAGGAATAACAAATTACAAACAACTAAGTAACTTTTTGGTTTCAACCACTTAAAATGAATTATTGTGCATGTGATGTTTGTTGAAATAATGATTAGATAGACAGATAGTCAACAACTATTTAAAACCTCTTTTGTATTTTTTTTACAAGAGGAAGCATTTTTAAATGTTGTTAATTGCTGGTTCAAATTATCGAATATTTCTGGGGCCCCACAATTATAACAAATGGTTATGTTTATGAATATTTCAGTCTTTTCTCAACCGATTTTGATCAATAACGTTTAATCTGTCATTAAAATTGAATACACTTTCGTATTTGTCACTCAGTTTTCATTAACTCACCAAAAAATATTCTAAGTGGCCCTCTATACCAAAACTCAACTATCCCTTTCATTCAATTATTACTGTGCGTTAGAGCTTGGACCGCAAGATAATTGATGACTTTATTAATGTAGTTTTTTTTAATTGTTGAACGAAAATTGAATTTACACCGTTACCTAGTCTTGTATATGCATGAGTATTTTTGTTCACGTTTGTTATTGCGTAGTACATGTAACAATTCCTCATACGTGCGTATGTTTACGAGAATAGCATAGTTCATAAGCGGTATACCTTAAGGACATTTGTGAACAACCTGTATTATTCAAATAAATACATTTATTTCACCTGGAATGATGCTTGCACAAAGGTACATTCTCAAACATAATACCTAACAAATTATATACAATTTGAAATGTTGAAACTGGTACATGATTATGTTTACCAATGCTATGTTTGGTAAATGGTATTTTATGTTAATTTAATATTTGTCAGCTTGCATTATTGCTGATATTTGTGTAGATACCACGGACATGTTTTTACTGTATTTTAAGTAATTTTTCTGACATTGTCATATTAGAAATGGTAATTGGTCCTTTATATGCATTGGATGTTAAATGATGCACATATCCATTCCCGAATCAGCATAGAAGGGAACATTATTATAGTTTTGTTTGTTGTATTATTAAGCTCATGTAGCGCTTACTATACTGTACATGCTATGAACATAATAACTATGCAAACTTTCCGTTGTTATATAGTTGAACCATTTGTATTAAAACGAATACGTATTTAGGTTGGTATTATAATTATGATTGGCATATTCCCTATGTATGTGTTACTTTGTTGTATGTGGTTGGAATATTATCTACAAATGTTTAGCCATACGGTATGTTTACGAGAATAGCATAGCTCATAAGGTGTAATATGTTAAGGTAGTGTAAATTGGTATATATACATTTTTGTAGACAAAATCATATAATCGGATAACTAAGCCAGAATCTACTACTGTGATCACGCGTCACTTACCTTCTGTCTGATATGCAGGGTTGTATGGTCTCGAACATTGTGTACATTTCCTTACAACATCGTTATAACATTATTTTTTAATGACAATTCATTCATGTATTTACTGCTCACTCCCGGAACGCTCCTGCACAGCGTATACAAAGGCTGTCGAATATGACAGGCAAAATACGTTTTGTTATGAAACGTTTCGTTGTACATTAACCAAAATTTAACAATCAACACTGACGTGTCACTAGGTTTGCTCTATAACGAAAATTACCCGACCACATTTGCTTATCTTGATGTTCTCTGGTAAATGATGCCCTATTTATTGAGTCGGTATGTTTGTTCCCATATTATTGGCCCCGAATTCTCAACTTGTGGCTCAACTTTTGCCTGGCCTAAAAAACAAAGACTTCCGGTAACACTTTGCACCAGCAGACTTAATTTTCTCGTAACTATGGTACCCGGAAGTTTCCTTTCATTATCAAGTCAATCCCTAGACATGCTAGAGAGCTGCTTAATATAAGCATTGGACAATGGGCACTTCCTTATGCAATTCTTAATATAGGATTTCTCGGTCAATTTCGTAAGTTGGCCACACAAATTCATTTTATGTTCATTCAATTTCGCCGATTCTGTCACCGCAGCTGTTATTTTCGTTCAAATTCGTTTTTTAGCATTTGAATTCATAAAACGATCATTCAAAAACATTTTATTTTCATTCGAATTTCGTAAAATTGTCATTCAATTTAAAGCGAGACGATTCGCGATTACGTAATAACGTCTTCCGTGAATTCAAATTCGTTTCTTTGCATACAATTTCACACGTTTTGCAAACAAATTAAACATGTAAATCTCACCCAGTATGATCATATATAGAACCCCGCAAGCTTAGTTCCATGCTAAATCCATTTCAAATTGTACGGTTTGGTAAGCAACAAACATTTTATTTGTCTTAACTAGAGGTGTATACCCACTAAATCATCACTATTTAGCAACTGAACGATCATGTGTTAAGAAGATAATCATATAGCCACATCATCGATACAGAATTAGCATGGAACTAAGCAAGAGTGTCTTTTTAATGAATATGCCAATGATATAAGTGCATGCAAAGGTTGTGTTTACAGACTACAGTTGTATGTATTGGAGTGGCGTACCACAATGGGACATTATGGTGGTGGTGGGGGGGGGGGTATCAATACTCTATACATTTATTTTTATGTGTGGTTGAATAGGTAATTTTTGCACCAGACGGACGGCTGTTGGCCGGTGAGCTTTATATTTGTGTAACTTATCTTAATCTGTATTGAATATGATCAGAACAATCTATGAGTATAAGTTCAATCACAATCATAATCACATCAAAATCTGAATCACCATCACACTGAATCACAATCACAATCACGATCGTGATCACAGTCACAATTACCATCTCAGTCACAATCTTAATCACCATCTCAATTACAATCACGATCACGATCACATACAGTAGCAATGATCATGATCGTAAATGTGCTTGTGATTATGAAACTTTGCATGTACTTATATAATTGCCAATTCATAAAAAGACACTCTTGCTTAGTTCCATGCTAATTCTATATCGATGATGTGGCTAGGTTATATCTGCTTAACACATGATCGTTCAGTTGCTAAATAGTGATTTAGTGGGTATACACCACTAGTTAAGACAAATAAAATGTTTGTTGCTTACCAAACCGTACAATTTGAAATGGATTTAGCATGGAACTAAGCTTGCGGGGTTCTATATATGATCATACTGGGTGATATTTACATGTTTAATTTGTTTGCAAAACGTGTGAAATTGTATGCAAAGAAACGAATTTGAATTCACGGAAGACGTTATTACGTAATCGCGAATCGTCTCGCTTTAAATTGAATGAAAATTTTACGAAAAAGAAACACGTTTTAATTCGAATGAAAATAAAAATGTTTTTGAATGATCGTTTTATGAATTCAAATGCTAAAAAACGAATTTGAACGAAAATAACAGCTGCGGTGACAGAATCGGCGAAATTGAATGAGCATAAAATGAATTTGTGTGGCCAACTTACGAAATTGACCGAGAAATCCTATAGTATAACAATAAAACAAGTCACCAGCAATATAGCGTCCACGATGATCCAGGACGCAATTTGGCTGATGGCAAATTTTCATACAACTTAATTTCAAAGAGCCCATTGTCCTGATGCCTATTATAGCAGCTCTCAAGGGATTGACTTCATAATGAAAGAAACAATCATAATATCTCCGAGGACCATAGTTACGAGACAATAATATTGTCCCGTAACATATAACATTATATAATGTCTGCTGGTGCAAAGTGTTACCGGTAGTCTTTGTTTTATAGGCCAGGCACAAGTTGAGCCACCGGTTGAGAATTCGGGCCAATGGGATTATCCCTGTTCGTTTTTGGTACTTACTACTGACGTTGTTGGGGCTACTAATAAGAATGATGACAAGAAGAATATAATATGATGGCTTGAAGGCTTGAAATAAAAAGCATCGTCTGTTATATTCCAGAGTATATTGTTGTTCGTTTTGCGAGGGATAGTGTACATCAATGTTCATGCGTAGTTTGATTGAATTGCACGGAGTGAGTTAACCATAATATGGCCGGGGGCCATAATGCCCCCCCCCCCCCCCCCCCCTCCTCCGGGATTTTGTTATTGCTCCGGAACGCGTTAAAATGACGCCCCTCTGCGTGGTGGCCTATTTTTTTTGGGGGGGGGGGGGGAGGGGGGGGGGGTCTTGCGCATTTTTTAAAACAACATTTTTGAAAATGGGACCTACCGTTACGAAGTCACGTGACTTTTTATTTATGCAGGTCAGCCCGAAAATCGCTCAATTTCGTGATTTGTGTACAAAACATATGGAAATATCAAATCTGGTCTTGTTTACATTTTAGGTGTTTGTTTTGGTGTTCAAAATAGTTGAATTATAGTTAGAAATAAAATAAACAACAAAAACAATAAAATACATAAGTAAAAAAACAAAGAAATTCATAATACATTCATAAACAATAAAAAAAAAAACATATGGAAGAACCTAGCTCTTCCAAATTTGTTGTTGCATTATTATTCCAAATGATCAAAAGAACATATGCAGTGAAACCCAATGTTAAATTGAGAATACATGTATATGATTCATGGGTAAACATATGAATTGTATGCCATAAATTACCATAAATATGCAAATTAGTGAATTTAAAAAGAAATTGAAATTACCATTGTATTAAATACACTTCACTTAACATGCATGCAAATGTTCACGGCGAGATCTAAAGGGGGCCATAATGCCGCCCCCCCCCCCCCCCCCCCCCCCGGCCGTAGAAAGAACTCAAATAGCCCGGCCCTTTTAGGGTTAACTCAATGACAATTGTATTGTCAAGCATTCTACGGGTAATGCAGAGGATAATATCATGACAGCTGTGTAGGTATTAAAATAAATACATTCATGATAAATGCACCCCTAGCTTGTTCAATCATTTTATAATTAAAGGGATAGGTGAGTTTGGGTATAGAGGGCGCTACACATAATAATTTTGTTGTGAGATAATGAAAAACTGAGTGTCAAATTTTAAAGAGCATGATATGTTAATGACAGAATCAACTTTATTTGATCAAAATTGGTTCAGAAACGGCTGAAATATCCAGAAATGTAACCATTTCTAATAAATGTGGGGCCCCACAATTATTTAATACTTTTTAAACCAACTGTTAACTCAACAATTTAAAGGGGACCACCAGGCAAAGAACAATTCATAATTATACGTTTTGGTACCCTTTTGTAATATCAAATATATACCCAACATTTTGCGAAAGGTTGTAGAATTCATGAAAATTCGATTTATTACCACCACCTACGGACCCACTGCTATTTCCTATTTCCCGCCAAAGATTTGCGAGTGCGCCAATCTTATTCACGCGTACGTTTGGAGACAATGCATCCTGGACGATTCGTATAATCCACGATGCGCTCTGCACGGGTAGTCTTCGTTCAAGGAAACCCATTGTGTTGTAGTATGGTGATGCGTTTTCCAATTATATTTGTTTTCTGGAAACATATTTATCTGAACTTGTTGATGGAATGAACTACTGAAGATGTTATCTTTGATTTATAAGAATATCATTTGTGGGTGGTGGTACCCTTTAAATGCTTCCGCTTTTCAAAAATGTTCAAAAGAAGCTTTTTAGTATTTGTTAATTATTTCTCTATCTAATTACACTTTATACAAACCATCACATATGAAAATGGTTAAAACCGATGCCTTTTTAGAAAGCGCCCTCTTGTGTTGTAATGGCTCTTTTTGAATGATAACAGGCTTTTTACTTAGTCCTTTGTAATTGTGCATTCCTTTCGAGCATGGTGGAGTTATAACTATTAGTTTGTAATGTAATGGTGCAGGTTTGGGTTACTAAAATTCAGTTTGTACCAAAACTGTACTCTCTTTACCAGAACTCAACTTTCCCTTTAATAACCCATTACAAAATTATAATTAAAGCAAATTATAAGGTGAACTGGCATTAACATGCCTTGATTAAAGCAAAGACACTACAAGGGGAAGACTGGACACTTCGGGGATTTTGTGTAACGCTGAATTTCGTACATGGGGAAGGGCGCTCCTAGCGTTGGGTAGGTCAACTTTTTGTTGTTTTCACGCGTAGCCATTGAAAACACAATAGGGAACAATGGCGAGCAGGTCGAAAATAGCTGTATTCTCCATTTTGGAAAGAGGTGTACCTTTGAAACTTTGCATACAGATAGCATTCTGGTAGTTCTTTAAAATGATACCAAATTTGTTAGGAAAGGTTTTTGTAGTTTTGAAACAAATTAAGAAAATGTTTGCAAAAAATCCCAAAATGTAACAGTGCCACTATTTGGAGGCGAGTTCATGAACATGACCATTTATGTATCCATGGTGAATGAAAACAGAATAAGATTAAGCTCCAAAACGTATTGTTCCTTAAAAATTTCAATACCAAAAAACTTTTTTGAAGAATTTTCAAATTATCAGTTCTAAAATGTAACCCTTTGTACCACTTGTTATACTATTGATTGTGAAAATGACCATATATAAGGTTAATCAACAGAACGTTTTATGAATCCTTGCCATTATATAATATAGCTTTGATATTTTTAAAATTGTAGGTAACAAAGGCAGTTATTTAATTTAAGGTATAATCTTATTGGCGAGATTACTGATCCAAAATATTCTTGTGCTTTTGTCTTTTTCTTTCTTTCTTCTATAACTTATCTAACTCCCAATTTTCTCTCCCTTTTTTTCTCCTTGTCTTGTTTTTTTTCTTCTAATTTTTATTTCATTCTAAGTAGTAGTCATTATTGTTTGTAGACCATTTAATGTTATTTACTACAGGGGAGAGGTTCCCTTCCCCTGTAGTATTACTAAGTAGTGGTAGTTATAGTAGTACAATTTGATAGTGGTAGTATTAGTAGTATACATGTATGTAGTTTAAGGTAATGTAAGAGTAACTTTTGAGGGCGCTGCACCCTACAAGCCTTGCTTCTATGCAGCGTCCTCCATTTTCAACAATTATTTATTACTGATTTGTATATGTATTTTATCTATTTAATAACTCCTGTAAGAATGCATTTTGTAAATTATCCTGGGGGGGGGGGGGGGGGGTCTGTACTCATTGAAAGGGGGGTATCATGCGTGACCAAGAAAACAAGTAATTAGGGTGGTTTTTCACGATCAGGCGAGATACTCGAGTATCTCGTTTAGGGTCTCAAAATCACCCAAAATCAGGAAATAGGGTATCTATTTTAGGCTGATGAATTACTCGTTTATAGGGTATCAACAAGATTAATTACTCGTTTAGGGTCTCAAAAACTCAGCTTACTTGCTTAGGGTATCAAAAATAGTAATAAATTGCTTTTAATAGGGGTTTACAAAAAAAAGATTACTTGCTTAGGGTATCAAATATAGTTATGACTTGCTTAGGGGTTTACACAAAATTGATTACTTGCTTAGGGTATCAAAAATACTTGCTTAGGGGTTTACACAAAATTGATTACTTGCTTAGGGTATCAAATTACCGATAATCATACTTGCTTAGGGTGTATTTTTTGCACCACGCAAATACTCGTTTAGGGTGCTTTTGGCAAGTCCTTGGTCACGCATGATACCCCCCTTTCTATGAGGACAGACCCCCCCCCCCCCCCCCCATACTTGCAAATTACCGATAATCATACTTACTTAGGGTGTATTTTTTGCACCACGCAAATACTCGTTTAGGGTGCTTTTGGCAAGTCCTTGGTCACGCATGATACCCCCCTTTCTATGAGGACAGACCCCCCCCCCCCCCCCCCCATACTTGCAAATTACCGATAATCATACTTACTTAGGGTGTATTTTTTGCACCACGCAAATACTCGTTTAGGGTGCTTTTGGCAAGTCCTTGGTCACGCATGATACCCCCCTTTCTATGAGGACAGACCCCCCCCCCCCCCGGGTAATAATACTTTTGTTGAAAATGAAAATAAATGAACTGAACTGAAAGGTGTAATTAAAATTCAGATCAAACTGAGATCTCATTGCATCGTTTATTTTGTTGGTGTGTGTGTGTATATTTGTGTTTGTATGTCTGTGCATTTGTGTGTGTGTTTGTATACATTTGTGTATGTATATGTGATAGTATGTGTATGTGTTTGTATGTTTGTAGGCCTACATAGTACATGTATGTATGTTGATGTGTCATGTGTTTGTGTGTGTATGTGTCTACAATAACATGACCAGCTTTCTGGCAGCTTTCCCACATGGAGATTTTAAATTCAGAACTAGAAATGCTGTGGCACACTAACTATTACAAAAAAAACACCAAAAACAAAACAACAGATTTCTAGGGGACCCTCCCCACCCCCCCCCCCCCCCTCCCCATCCAGCTGCCGTGCGGCCATACCCTTGCTTCCACCCAAATTCTAGCTGTAAGAGTGTAGGTCTACAATTCTTCATATAAAGAGAAAAGAGGTATTTAAATAAATGTTACTATTTTGATTTCAAACCATGACACAGGTAACTGCAACAATCTTGATGACGAGTTCGTTTTTAACAGCAAGCAAAGAAACTTGTACGTGAATGTTGACTTGATTCTGCATGTCTACTATTAAATATTTCTTGGAAATTTTCACCTGTAAGCAGACAAACTTATAAAACAAACTCCTTTTAATATTTGGTGTACATTTTGGGATAAAAAAAGCAAAAATAAGAAGGAATTTGATACTTCACTACCAGTTCCCTATTGTGTTTTCAATGGCTACGCACGAAAACAACAAGAAGTTGACCTACCCAACGCTAGGGGCGCCCTTCCCCATGTACGAAATTCAGCGTTACATCGATTGCTGTACAAAACCGGCGCAGTGTCCAGTCTTCCCCCTTGTAGTGTCTTTGATTAAAGTTATTATCAAACAAGTACGACGTTTAATATTTCTTACATATTCAGTGTTTGGCTTCAATAAGTGTTAATGCAATATACATTTAGATATTTAAAAAGTAGTTTATCAAAAAAGCTACAGGTACACAAAATAATGCACATGTGCATACAAACATATCGATGAGACAAACGTGTTCATAACTATACCTGTATACTGCTGGTTGCATATGTTTCTGATTATTTTGTTTTAATTATTATTAAGAATTACATTTCGCTATCGTTGTATTGATGTTCATCAGTAATGTAGCGTTTCCCAGATACACATACCGTACTCACACACACTTGCATACACACGGACACACACACACATATTACACCGACATAAGTATTCCGTTGAATTCATTTAATCAACATAGCACTTTCCATGTGTCATACGTAATTCACAATTTTACATAAAGATCAAGCAATACCGGGTGGCCCCCAAAAAACGGAACGGGGCACTTCCCAAAATATAGTGAAAAAATGAACATGTCCATCGGGTAGGGTGTCCTTTCCAATGAACAACGATACCAAGAAAAGTAAATTTGGACACGTAGTTTTTGTTTTAGGGCGCTTGAGTGAGGCCATGTCAGGTTCCTTTTTTTGTCCATCTTTACCTAGTCAGTGTCTGATGAATGAGATTTACTGCCCGACATACCATTGAACAGGCGAGTATTCCGCGCGCCATTTTGCATTCAGCTGTATGCCGAGCGGTGCCGAGAGAATGGGCATAATGGGCCAATAGTATGACCGATGGACATGTTCATTTGTTACTTTATTTTGGGAAGTGCCCCGTTCCGTTTTTTTTTTGGGGGGGGGGGGGGGCCACCCTGTATAGAATGTAGAATTCAACATACATTGAAATGTGATTTGATAAATGTGCACTTGATATAAAAAATATATAAAAAATAGACAGACATTAGTACCATAAAAATCATGTTTAAATGTTGTATCGTCAAATCAATGAAACATTATGAATCACATAATTGATTTATGTTTTAAGGCGCTAATTTGGAAATCCTAAACTAAATCTAGTTTACGAGGGAGTGCGAGTTTAGGCGATGAGTCGAGTTGAAGAGGCACAGTCGCGCTAAATCGCGACATTTTGTGCAGAACTCGTCACATGACTTGGGACGACCATTCGGAACAACTCGGGTGAAGTCGGCATTGGCTTCGGCATAGGTCGGCAAGAGTTCATAATGAGTACGTATGGCGTGTGAAAGCGAGTTTCATTATGATTTCTGAGGCAATACATTTATTTATACATGTATAATTTTATCACCATTTTAAAATTATACATCTTGATGTTAAGATGGCCGCGTATTTACAAAATGGATGACAAACTAGTACACATTATAAGATTTTTAATGATTTATTCTATGACAGTGCCCTGTAAATGGCCATGGTGATTTGAGAAACTACATTCAACGATTTGTTTTGTTTCACGGCAGTGAAACATTGTTACCTCTAGACATAGTGGTGTTTTCAGCTCATGACATTGGTAATAACCTTATTAATCTTTATGTATTTTGTATACATATTTCGATTAACAATGCAGATCATGCGATATTTTGTATATACAGAACGTGGAACGTCATTGTGTATACCTCTAATATAAACAAAACGCTCTTTACAAGGTCATTTTGCAAGTCCCAGCCGTTTTGCAGTTTTGTGTTATATACAGTATACAACAAAATAACAAGGTGATTGTCATGGTCCGAAGGATCTCGTTATAAAGAGGTTCTACTATATATTATATCTGTACATCTGGGTCACATTTCCATTGCCCACAACCAGTGACGTAGGTCCGGGGGCATGGGGTCGCGTTCCCAATACTTGACTAAAATCATACAAATACAGAAGGGGAAAACATAAAAAGTGTGTTTCCCACCCCCCCCCCCCCCCCCTCCCTCCTCAACAATTGTTTTAATTAGTCCAACCGGCAAGCTATTAAGCCATTGCCCACAGCGCACAAAATGATGATACACGTTACACTTCACATTGAATGAGCCTCATTAACACATATTTTCCCTTTCGAGATTACAAAATCCTCTTAGACTTTGAACAAAGCCCACCAGGTATTCGTAGGAATGGTAGGGAAAGGGGGTAAGACTTTAGTATTACGACATAGATAGTATACTGATAGGTGTAATTGTATTCAAAGTCTAGCTCCAGCCTATATCCCGCCATCTTCTGCCGGTACAGTTTGTCAAACCGTTCACTCTGATTCGAGCCACATGCCTATAAATGTACTTCATATTGGATGAACAGCGATGAGGTTTATGAAAACTGTATCAAGAAATCACAGCATTTTGGTGTAATTTTTATTCGAAGTCTAGCTCCAGCCCATATCCCGCCATCTTCTGTTGGTACAGCTCGTCGAACCGTTCGCTCTGAGCCACGGTGAAATAGTTCTTCCAGTCACCTATCTGACCTAAAAGTACAGACGAAATAAGGAAAACATTCATTATTAAAAATAAACGTACTTATGTCGAACTTTGCCAAATTTGGTATTCAGAGTGGTATAGTGTATATAGCGATGAAAAATCCCAGAGGAATCCATTTTCTTTTTTTTCTTCTTTTTTTTCATGTATTGAAATGATATATCATACGATTATTTTTCATTAGCATTGTTATTGGGGCATGTCCAATATATTTTGCTTTTGTAACGCGATGGACATTTCAGCAAAAAGAGACGTTCCTATTATTTTAAGGAATAGTAAAACATCAGTTCTTGCACAGATTTGGATATGCTGCCAAATAACTCTTATGCTAGCGTAACGGGTGGGACAACATTGCACTTAGCTTGGACTTACCCATTATCATTATACAGGGTGGCCCAGAAATAACGCAACGGGATACTTGCCATTATAAAGAAACTTACAAACTATGTTCGCTGGATAGATAATCTTGTAAAAGGAAATATGATACCAAGAACAGTAATTTTGTTCGAGTAGTTTTTGTTTTAGGGCGTCTTAATTGACCCCAAGTCAGGGTCGACTTTTTGTCAATTCTAGAAAGTCGGTGCCTGAAAAATAGCGATTCATGCCCGTCATAGCATCAAGTAGTGAACAAGACAATTACTTTTGTCCATGTACATTCAGCTGTAAAACCGTGAATGCATTTTACAAAAGAATTCGTATTGATCGCTGCTTGTTGCCATGGTGGGCATGAATGGCTATTTATTAGACACCGACTTCCTAGAAATTACAAACATTTGACCCTGACATGGTGTCACTTAAGACGCCCTAAAACAAAAACTACTGGACCAGAATTACTGTTCTTGGTATCATACTTCCTTTTAAAAGATTATATATCCAGTGACCCCTTGCCTGTAAGTTTCCCTTGTTATGGCAAGTACCCCGTTCCGTTATTTCTTGGCCACCTTGTATTAGTAATAGAAGTAGTAGTATTTTTTGTTGCCGTTGCCTTTGCTATTGTGATTGTTCTTCAGTGATTATACTTTCATCTCTGATAACCACACACTATTAAAGCAGGTTGTACAATTCAAATGCTGATTCTTACCTTTCCTAAAGAAGGACGCATTTGGATCGGGCAGCGCATGATGGGCAAGCAAGTCTGGGTTGGAGAACCGAGACCCCCTTCATCGCGGCGAAGGTGGACAGATCGGCGATCTTATTTATGACGTCATCCGACAACGACTTGCCCATGAAACCGGCGATTTGTCGCACTTGTCCGGAAAGATCCTGTGCATGTTGGCGAGAAATTTACAGACAATTCGTAAACAAACAAAAATAGCAGGACTGTTCGGAGGTAGAGTGTAAGTAATCAAAGTGCTCAGTAAAGTAGCGTGGTCGGACTGATTCGGGGGAGGGGCATGTGAATTATTGGGGCGGGGGGGGGTGGGGGAGGGCATACTCTTATATTTATTTATTTTTGTAAAGAATTTCCCCCTGTTTTGTATCAAATTATTGGGGTGGGGTACGCGCCCACATGCCCCGTCCGGCGCTAACGACCCCTAGCCATATACGAGTAGGAATACAAGCATGTGTATAATACATACATGATTGAAGCTTCATAAGTAACACTACTCCGAACTATTACAGTATCGTTTCCTAAACTATTCCGTTTGTCATGCAAAAGTTATTTCATGTGTTATCAAAACAAATTTCACATATATTTGTTTATATAATTCGAATATCCGATGATTGCCGATTATGATACTATTATAATGAATATGCTAAACCATTGGGTAGAGCCACCAACTAGGGTTCTCCGTAGCTCGGTTGGTACGAACACATACCAAACAGGGGCCCCGTTGCTAGAAAGAGTTGAAATCGATTGTAAAATTGCAATTATTAATTGAAAGTCAGATCATGACTTGTACTGTCATGCGCAAATCTGATTGATTCAAACTGTCAAATGTGCATATTTTCTGACTTGCAATTAATTGCTACTTACTTTACAAACGATTGCTGCAAAGCAAATCTTTCTGCAACGGGGCTCCGGTATTATCAGGGTCCCGTTGCAGAAAGAGATACAATCGATTGTAAGTCACAGTTGATTGTAAAGGGCCGGTCATACTTGCGGTAGTGGACGTAGTGATCCGTAAGGTAATTTAATGTGGGTCAGACGTGGTGAAAGTACGTTAAACTAGGTTAAACTACGTTGAACTACGTTAAGGTACGGCTGAATTTGGGTGATGAGCCACAGAGAGGTACGTTGAGGTACGTTGAAGTACGTTAAAGTACGTTGAAGTGCGCTGAAGTATGATAAACTACGCTAGACTACGCTAATGCGGGTACGGTTCGCTCAAAGATTGGTACGGAGCGGTACGTCAGACTGACGTTAGAGTACGGTAGACTACGGTAGGCACTACGCTAGACTACGTTAGACTACGCTTGAGTGCGCTACATAACGCCAAACTACGGAATATACGGTAATTTTTAGCAGCTCTGTACGGAGTATAAAAGCCAGCCCGCAGTGTAGTACGGCCATTGTGCGCATGTTTTTCAACCAACACAGTTATATAATAGTTATCTGCTTTCCATACTCGAATATCATTCTTTTTTATTTTTCATCTCTGTTTTTCGTCACTATTCATTTTCATCTTTATTTTCATTTGAATTGTTCATCTTGATTTTTTATTCTTGTATTTTATTTTGATTCATTTTTATCTTAATATTTTTATCTGTGTTTTTCATGTATATTTTATGATCATCTTTTTTCACATTTTGTCATCTTTATGCATTATCATCTTCATGTTTCATCTCTGTTTTTCATCTGTTTTTTCTTTATCAATTTGTTTTGGCTTTTTGTTTTCTTGAACAACAAACCAAAAATAAACAAACATGGCAAATAATAACAATAAATAACGGTTCTAGGCTCGACTGCCTCATGCTTTAAACCCCCTGGGCCGGTCATACTTGCGGTAGTGGACGTAGTTCAACGTATATGGTGGCTAACGTTGTTGATCGTAGTTGAACGAAGTTAAAGGTAGTTGAAAGTACTAGCATCCGTATCGTACCGTAGTTGTCTGTGATGCTAACTTGGTATTAACTCGGGGGAGCCGTGATCATCGATTTAATTTTTGAACATGTTCAAAAGAGCGGTACGTTAAAGGCATCCGTACTAAACCGAAGTTTAACGTAGTCTAACGTAGTCTAACGAAGTCTGGCGTAGTCTAACGTACTTCGTTACGTACTTAAATGTACTTTAGCGTACTCTAACGTACTTTACCGTGCACAAAACCAGCATCGATAGTCTTGATCCAGACATGTTTAATACAAAAAAATAAGACAAATTTCAAAGACCTGCAATGTTTGAAAAACAAGCGCAATGGCCGTACTACACCACCGGTTGGCTGTTATACTCCGTGCGGAGTTGGTATTTACCGTAGTTTGACGTTCTTTAGCGTAGTCCAGCGTAGTGGCTACTGCAGTCTCTCGTACGTACTCAAGCGTAGTCAGACTATGTTTAGTACGTTAGCACGGATGCGTTTAACGTACCGCTCTTTTGAACATGTCCAAAAATTAAATCGTAGATCACGGCTCTACCGAGTTAATGCCAAGTTAGCATCACGGATAACTACGGTACGGTACGGATGACAGTACGTTCAACTACGTTCAACTACCTTCAACTACCTTCAACTACGTTAGCCTCCACTACGTTCAACTACGTCCATTACCGCAAGTATGACCGGCCCTTAAGTCAGAAACCTTGCGCGCAATTCAACCTATCAGATTCGCGCATTTAGAACTCTTGATCCGACTTGTAATTAATTGTAACTTACAATCGATTGTATCTCTTTCTGCAACGGGGCCCAGGAGTTCTCTGGTTCGGGTCCTGCCAGAACCCAATTATTTTCTACCTTTTTTTAATTTACACTATAGATAGTTTGTGTTAAATAAATCTTACCTTTATCAGGTCTTCGTATTTGACGATAAGGAAATTTTGATGATTTCGCTTTCTGCACCAGGCAAACACATGATCGAACCACGATCCCCAGGGAACTGCAAATGGAATATAACATGGGTACAATAATAATAATAATTGTTATTCAAACCTGCTCTAGCGACCACCTGTCTAAAAAAAATCACTTTCTTTATGTACAGTGTACACTATACTACTACTTATTTATATCAAATGAATGAGAAGTAACCAAAATGGAGTTAGACCACCCAGTGGCGCAGATATAAAGATTGGAATGATGGGGGCACGCACAATATTACTGATGGCACACTGTTCCCTAACTGCCTAATTTGTTGTTGTGTTTATCACATTAATGCCCCCCCCCCCCCTCCCGTAGCTACACCACTAAGAGCACGAATATCAAAGGGATCTAGTAACTATGTTGACATGTGCAAAAATTGATGAATGGTTGATACAATGTATATTGTTGTTATTTAATGCAAAAATTGATGAATGGTTGATACAATGTATATTGTTGTTATTTAAAATGTCCACTTGGTATTATGTGAAAATTTCAAGTTAAACGGACGTTTTATGGCCGAGTCATGAGCAAAATGCAAAGTGATATTCGCTAACCCATTGCACTGGCTTTGTACACGGTTATCCGTTATGACTATCTAGTGGATAGTTTAACATCTGAACACTTTAATCGTTAATATCTTTTTTACGAAACGGAAATTCGCAAAACTGAAACCTGTCCCATTCTTCAATAACTGTAAATACGAATACAACAAGGTATAAATGAACCGCTAGAATTACAATTGGATTTTGAGGATTTGGACAAAGTTTACCCTTTATAAACAAATATTCTTACCTCTGTCAGCGATGAAATCTTCGAAGAAGGCATTCCACGTTTCATAATTTGGCAACCCGGGACAAAAGTGGTAGAAGAAATAACAAGAGACGGCCGTGTCCTTTGGGTTACGCACTAGGTAGATGATCTGAATTTTAATGATATAATATTACTTTGACGTCATAATGTACTAGCTGCCATATTCATGATAATATGTTTATTTAATTGCATATGATTAGACTATTTCCCATTTTGGGTTTGAAAAACACCTTTCTTCATAAAATAACATTTAACGAGTTTCCAGAGGATTGTTCAACACTTAGCTACGTATACGTACGCTCAAGTTAATCGCGTAACATTATATTTATAATTGTCATAATTATAACAGAATGATATAACTCATTTACATCACAGTCACAACATTATAACATAAGAGAGAGAGCATTCCTTATTTTCATATTCCAAATACAATATAGCAATAATGATAATAATGAAATATATTTATAGAGCGCACAAATGCAATAGAGCCTCTAAGCGCTGTTATTATTAGCCCCAGTCAACAGATACACAATGGGATTATTCCACACTCACAGTGCACATTTCCCACTCCCTAGGGAGTATTCCTGCCAGTCGCTTGTTAGGCGCACAGAGTAGACAGTCGGACAAATAATTGTGTTTTTTTTCTGATCTCTAAGCTGAGAAAATGTCTTTCATGGATTTATCCGCTTTTTCAAATTCAAACTTTCAAAAATTAATAAAGCTATACCTTGACCTCTGGGTCATCTGGCCGTACAGCTTCCGGTAAGCCATTCGGGTAGGCCGTGGATCTTGATGATACGTTGACGGTCATTTCGTCGGCGCGTTCCAGCTCCGTTGGCGCCGTCTGTGTATATCGCACACGGCAGAAAGACGTTGGTGATGTACATAATAATATAGACAAGCAAGGATTTTAAAGCTACATAAGATACATAATTGGGAAAGGTATGCAAAACACCTACATTAGCCAATCTAATTTAAATGTATGGTTGATAAAATGTGTATTGCTGTATTCTGATATGTCCACTGAATAACGTATACAAAGTTCAGGTTAAATAGATATTATGGCCGCGATGAGCGAAAGCGCAAAGTGATACGGCGTTTATTAGAATACAATGACTTTGTACACAGTCATAACTTTTCAAAGGATTCGTATTCGTATTCGTATTATATAGCCTTATACCAATAGAAAACATGGACAAGTTTCGTTTTTTTTCGAATTTCATTTTTTTTTTTTAAGAAAATTACGACTGGAGTGTTCGGATTTGTAATTAGAAAATATTAATATAATAGAGAATCGTTACCTCCGATACGCTGAAATTCACGGTGGCTTCAGGGTACGGCACTAGCGTCCGCAACGTGCGTTCCTTCAAATTTCGAACAGTCTCCCTCAAACTGAATTAAGAGTGCCAACTGAGACAGCCATGTCGTTCCTATGGCAACGTTATGCAGGAGAAAGCGAGAAATTACATTGGTTGGTTGGTTTATTATTTGATTTATTGATTGATTGATTGATTGAAAAAAAACATGCCCCCCCCCCCCCCCCCCCCGGTCGATACACCACTGCTACCATTTCACAAGAGAACATATTGAAAAGTCCCAATAATTAATTACAGTATAATATTGTCCATTACCTGACTTTGGATATGTGACAAGGAAGACGTCATCTGGACGTGTCTTCATCACCTTGAGTTTGTCCAGACATTTCGGGGTAGCCCCAGTTCGGCACGATGACTCCCGAAGGAAGTTCCCAGCAAGACTTGGCAACGCACTTGGGTACCTCTACCGAGAAACCGGTGGGAGGCCCATCGGAACTGGGTGCTGGGTATTTTATAGTAATGATGATGATGAACATAATAATAATAATAATATAGGTTTTCCCCGTCCATTTTAACACTTTTTTTCCTTCCATTTTTATAAATACTTAAATTTCTTCTCGAGAAGCCGAGAATGTGCCAATGCCAATTTCAATTTCGTCTATTGTCGACAATTTCACACAAAAATCCATTCAGTTTAGTCATTTGTCATACATTATCGTCAATTACAATTAAAATTCGTCGGTCACAGTTCCTGAACACATTCTGCGACCGACGAATTTGGATTGTAATGGACGATTTTGACAAATTACACAATTATAATATGTTCTTTTTTTTTAAATCGATCGACCAAAGACGAAATTAAAGTTGGCATTAGCACATTCCAGGCTCCGGGCCCCGGGACGAAATTTAAGTAAAATTGTATAAAATTGAATTAAAATGGATGGGAAACCCTATAATAATTATAATAATAATAATGATAATATAAAATTATGATAATAAAAATAATAACTATTATTATAACAATATCAAAAATGATTATAAAAATAATAATGATAGTGACAATAATAATAATAATAATAAAGATAATGATTACCATAACAATATTACAAAAATTATAACGTTTAGCATCTAACAGGGTCATGGTTTAGGTTCGATGCATAGCACAGCCAGTTTAGGGAAAGACATTTGATTTGATTTGATCCATTTTTATTTTCAACATAATCACATAATACAAAATTGTTATACAGATAATACAGAAAGAAATACATAGTTGAAAACTGAAAATAAACATGTATAACAGATAGATTGATTAACATAATAATACAGTTTGAAATTAATGGATAAACATAATAAGCATCTTTCAAAACAGTGATTGGGAAGAAAAAATAAAGTCGAAATTCCAATATTAACATCATTAAAGAGATAGTTGAGTTTTTGTATAGAGGGCGCTGCATAAAATAGTTTGTTTGGGGGTAATGAAAAACTGAGTGTCAAATTTGAAAGAGCATACGATTTTAATGACAGAATAAACTTTATTTGATCAAAATCGGTTCAGAGAAGGCCGAAATATCCATAAATATAACCATTTGTAATATTGTGGAGTTCCACAATAATTCAATAATTATGAACCAGCCATTGAACAAAAACAAAAATGCTTACACTTTTCACAATGTACAACAAATATTTTTTAAATAGTTGTTGATGATCTCTCGATCTATTTAATCATTATTTTAACAAAACATTACAAGGTCATGCACAATTGTTTTATTCAAAATGGTTGAAACCAATGAATTTTTAGAGAGCGCCCTCTTGAGTTTTAACGGCTGATTATGAATGATAACAGGCTTTTACTTAGTCGTTGTAATTTGTGGTACAGTCCTTTCGAGCATGCCATGTTTTGGTTACTAAATATCATTTTGACCAAAACTGTACTCTCTATACCAAAACTCAACTATCCACTTAAGGGGGCCAGTCTGGTAAAAAAAAATTCTATCAATTTTTTTAATTTTCAGATCAAAATAATCTGTGAAGTGTAAGCTTTCAGAATATACCTACTTTATGGGGTACAGATAATACTTCTGTGCTTAATTAAGGTTTAATTAATTGGCGTCGACCCTAAAATACACCGAAAAGTGCTCCTTCCAAAATCAGAATTACATATATATATAATGTAGTTGAATGTGATGAATTATATCTGTGTTAAAATATAGGTTTTAAATTAACTTCCGTTTTACAAAAATTAAGGTTTTTTAGACAAAAAATGCTATAACTTGAAAAATATTCATCAGAATTACTTCAAAATTGGCAGTAACATTTGTTTTCATACAAACAACAATCCTTTGATGGCTTTTGTACATACATACCTCACAAGCAAAATTATTAACAAAAATCATTCGTATTCTGTTTTTTCTTTGAAATATGCAAATTTTATGTAAATGATGGAAATTATACAAACGGTGTCATAGGATTGTTGTGCATACCATGTACTATCAGAATCACATAAAAGTGCCTTGATATTGTAATCACAATTACAGAAGTAGTAGAAAGAACAAGCACTAAAATATTTGATGAATGAGAAATGTGCATATAATTTGCATAATTAATGAGATAATTAAATTTCTCATACAGATTTAGATTTTCCATTGTCTCAGCTTTCCAGAAATATATGGTTTATAGGAGTTTACTTAAGCAAGTAATGATTTATTCAGAATTCTTTATCAACTTGCATTTCACTGTATTTTACCAGACTGGCCCCGGGATCTTCAGTAACTTGTTGACATGTGCAAAAACAGATGGATCCTATAGTTGATGAAAATGTGTATTTCTGTGATCTGGTGATTATATAAGTCCACTGAGTGATGTGTGAAAATTCCGCGGTACAGTCTTAATTATATGACCGAGTAATGAGCGAAAATGCAAAGTGGTATACCTATGCTAACTCACTGCACTTTCCTACTTCGTACACAGTCATAATTCTCCCCATAGAGAATTAAACATTCGAACTCTCAAATCAGAAATATAATTTTGCATAATGAAAGAGAAACCTGCTCCATGTTTCTCCTGGCAATTATAATAATGTTATCAAAGTATATTAAATTATTGTTGTAACTCATATAGGGTTAGAGACAGAGTAAGGGTTTAGGTAAACATGCTGCAGTATATATATACTTACCATTCGACATGTTGTCCTCCGCTAATTCGTATACTATATAATATTTACAACAATATTATACGCCAGTCCACGTGTATACTATACCTCCTCTTCATATAATAACCAGTACCAAAAGAGACAACATGCTATGGATAATTAAGACGTTTCTACAATCTACACACCACAAAGGGGGTACTTGAATTTTTTAAAAGCCGTATTTAATATATCAATGAAAGAATACTCCAATCATATAGACGGAATATTAAAGGGACAAGCCGAGTAGCAGATGTAGTATACAATTATAGTTCTGCAATCTGCACTACCAGTACATTGATATATCCATACAAGTACTACTACTATGCATACATGTGATTCAAAACATAATTATTATATTGGACTTCAGACTTTGAACTTAACCTCACCGTCGCCAGTTCAATGTCGAATCCACGGATTCTATGGGCGCAGCTGACACGAGTTTGGAACTGAGAGGGGAGGGTGGGGGTGGGGGGGGCAGGCCCTGTGGCGATCATATTGTAATAGTTACGATGCGGTAGGGTGCATGCATAGGGCTACGATAGCTCCCAAAGACATTTTGAAATTTCTATCCATTAAATTATCCAGGCCTAATTGTCACATATAAAGTCTTGCAAAACATGATCTGACGGGAAAGGCTCAGAGGGCAAAAGGCAACTCAATTGAACCGTTTCGGGCAAAACACACTTCATAATTTTTAGTACGGGCGAACTTATTTTAAAATGCACCTAACTAATAATGGTGTAGTAAGGGGCACGGGCTTTGTTTCCACCCTCCCCCTCCCCCCCCCCCCCCCCCCCCCCCCAAAAAAAAAATAAATAAAATAAAAATAACAAATATTTAGAAAAAAACAATACACAAACATAATGGGAAACAATTTATAAACAAATATATAGGCCTATATGAGGTGTGCCCAAACCCACCCACCCCCCCCCCCCCCCCCCCCCCCCCCCTCCCATTGATGTGTGCCCACTTATTCTGTTAGATTAAGCTACTCCACCAGTTATATTCGGATTTATTTTGTTTGTTTGTTTATTTGTTTTGTTGTTGCTGCGATAGTGGTGTGTTTGTGTGAGGGGGGAGCGGGAGTGGGGGCTTAAATTTCGTCCCCTATCGTATCGTCACCTTTGTTGAAATCGTCAATTTAATTCGGATGTATGTCCCGTTGACAATTACTATAATTTGTTGACATGTTTGTCTGTTTCTTTTTGTTTTGTTCTTGGTGTAATATCTAGATCAACGAACGTTGAGGGCGGTAAACACGAGACCGTGTTGCCTTCAGGAAGGTCAACTCGTATATTGTTATACACGCAGTCTATGAGAAATCGCGAATTATTTTTTGTGACCATTTCGAAGGGCGCGCGCGCCCCAGTTGACAGTAACGTTTTTCGGTAGATTGTAGATTTGATAAATAGACCAGAAGTCCGATTGTGTACAGATTGACACTAAAATATATATTTTGTTTGACATTTCATGTATATGGGAATTTTTTACAAAATCGCTCATTCCAATCATAGTCTTATTAAAATAAACCGCATCGGCATTTTCATGATGATAACAATTTTTGTCGGCAAAACTGTGTGTACAAAAACCGTTTGTGAGTGAGGATGACGTATCGAGATATTAAGCAGACGACAAAAACGACCATTCTCAAAATGCCGGAATTGTATTTGTAGTATGCTATTTATTCCTGTCTTAGACTTAGGATAATTAACTGACGTTAGCGTATAACATCATTTAAACTAGAACTAGACTCTGTGGCGACTCTGCCGATTAAGCACATTAATGTGCTTTATTTAAAACAAATTTGCGACTTACTTTTGCCCATTCATATTCATTGGCATTGACATTGTATACGATAGTGACCGGCAAGTGACTTCGCGATACGGTGTCTGAGAATGAGCTACACCGGTCGGGTCGGCGGCAGGCGAGGCTAGTCTGCCGCTCATTCACCGGGCTTCTGCTCCGGCTCTGACTCGACGCTAGCTCATCTTCATGCAGTCAGTCTCGGTCCCGCGTCTCGGTCATTATACGAAAGCGGTGGTTTTATGTTTACCTTATATAATGTATGGCCTACTTTGTATCATTATTGAAGGAGATCCAGTTTATCAATTCCAACCCAAATCATGTAAATTAGTCTTGTTCTTGGAGATTTCACCTCAATCTTTGAGTCTTGTATTGACCATTATTGGACCTTTTTACTCGCTTGAATTTGATACCTGTTTTTTGTTGGTCAAGTTAAAAAAAGAAATGTCTAGCTTAGACGTAGCCTAGGCAGGCTAGGGTAGGCCCTATTTAGATAGGTCTTAGCCTTAAGCCCTTATTTGGGGTAATAGTACGTTTCACCAGGTTTAATTACATTTAAATTAGATCTGGTTTGCAAAACAAAAAGAAAAGTCAATTCAAATCACAGTGCAAATTCCATTTTTTGGTGGGGTGGGGGGGGGGGGGGGGGGGGTATAAGACTATCCAACCCCAAAGGCATGTACATAGTTGCCTGCATCAACCAGTATGATCATGAGTGGGGAGAAATTAGCCCAAATAAACATGGTGTCCATTCTTTAGGAGTGTAGGCTTACTTATTTGAACCCCTTTATTATCTTTCATTGAATATGTGGTCATGATTGCATTGTAGATGTAAAGGGGGTTTAATGCCTAAAATAGATAGAATTATTTTGTAAATCTTTACTCCAGGAACTCAACAACAAAAAAAGGAAGCTAGGCAGCGTAAAAGGAAACTGGCATAATACTTTTTTGTTTTTCATTTGGGTTAAGGATGGGGGTGGTCCAGAATCAAGCCTTTAATATTCCAGTGAATAGATGTCGATGTCTTATTCCTCTTCCAATAAAGTGCAGCTTCAGGCTTGAAGACTATGCACCATTTATCAAAACAAAATAATTTACATCAATTTCTTTAATCACCATCAATCATAGCCACCTTTCAACTAATCATTTAACAGGAGGGGGTCAAAATAGTAAAAAACATGTTTTGCAATGATTTGACAAAAATATCCTGATCTGAAGGGGAAAATATAAGACTATCATGCCACACTTCATACACCCTGTTAGTTAAGAAGAGCTCTCCAATCAGGAATTCCACCATGACACTCAACATCATCCACTAACCATTATCACCACAATCAGTGTGCCAACAAAATAACAAATATCTCTCATTTAGCTTCAATTTAAAAATAAGAAATAAACATTAGATACCAAAGTAATACGATTTGTTCTTGAATTATGATATTTCATAGATTATTTTGTTTGCAATATTGAAAGTTGTAGATGGATGCAAGCAGAAAATGCAAGTAAACCATTCATTGATAAAAATGTGGCTTTTGCATGAATCTATTTATCTACACACCGAGACCAAGTTTGTAATACATTATAATTTGACTGTAAATCAAATGAATGAGTGAGAGTTGAATAGATTTAAACATTATTATATTATATGTCCTCTTTTTGAAAGACAAAGCAAATGGTTGAGACTTGAGAGATAATTATAATATGAAGGAAAAAAATGTTTTTAAAGCTAGCCTGAGAAGGGGCTTGGAAATGTAATCTCTGCATGCATGTTGAGGTAAATTGAAGGCTGGTCGTCTAAACCACCAATAATTACACATCGCACCATTCGTTTCAGTTAAGAATGCATTCTTTCATGCATCGTTTATTGAACTCATTGGGAGAGTATATGAAAATCAGCTTGTAACATGTACACACTGGTTATATACACTCTGGTTGTATACAGAAAGTGCATGCCTAAAGCTATGCATGCAACCCATGCACATCACATGTACAATGCAATTGCAGTCTACATAGTTTATGTTGTTTACAAGTACAACAACAGGTCACTGTTTGACCTACATTCAGTTAGGCAAATCTAGAATTGTCTAGACTGCATCTAGTCTGGGTTTTCCTACGAAAATACACCGCGCTGGTGGACTGTACCAAAACGGAAGAAAAAGACCCTAATAATATACTACAGAAAATACCTGGGAAAATTTTTAAAATTCAGATCTTGAAATAACAAAAGGTTGTAACAGCCATTTCATCAGTCTAACTAAGATCTTTTACCAATCTGTAAAGTGAAACCTTGTTATAACGAGCATGATGGTTCTCAGATAGCCTTGGGTTTAAAGCAATTACCTCACTATATCATTATCAGGTAACTTATGTGATAACAGGTCTCCTTATAAAGAGGTTCCACTATAATAATGATCAATTTTCACAAACAAAATATTACATCTATTCAGGTTTGCCTACAATGAAAGTGATTCAATCAATTTTGTTATGGGGCGATTTTATCATTTTTCTTTTAACTTTACCATGAGGAAAATGGAAATCTATAATATAGATTCAGAATAGAAAAGAAATGAGCCTGGGGGTTAGACAATTAGATTATGGAAATATCATTTTTCTTGCATCATTTTAATTCTTTATCACTGCAAATGATTTCACCAACTAAAATGACTAGAGACGTCAACTTTTGCAAGGTCATGCTCTATAAGTCTCTAACCTCTGAGCTACATGGCACTCCTTCAAAGATTCTTCCTCAATGCACATACTAGACGGGTTCAGGAAAGTACCACTATGAGATGCATTCTAGCTCAGTGCGGGTTAGAACACAGTAAAGCAATTGACAGGTCTTGGGTAGAATCATAAGCCTATTTTCTTTGCTCACTTTCATTAAATTAATTTATTTCTGATCAGTTCCCATATGTTTGGATTTAAAAGAATTAGGAATGCCTAATTTTGTTACAGTGGACCTTTTTATACCAAACTTCATTATAACGAGGTACCTGATATAGCATGGCTTGTCCATTGCTTGTGAACACTACCAAGTAACATCCATGGTGATCTGTCATGCTCCTATAGTCCGAAGATCTGTAATTAAAGAATGCAAACACACACAGAGAAAGAATGTTAGACTATAGATAGCAATTGCACTTTCATTTATTGATTTTGGTATCACATATTCTCGAGTCCATGGAAAACAAAGTGGAGTATTTTTAGGGAACAGTCATGAATGAGTTAATATTAATAAAACTTTATAAACTTTAAAATAAATTGTCTTGACCTCAAAAAGCATGTAGAGTAATAAAAGTTATCAACAAAAATTACCAAAACATGCAAATAAATTGAATAAGAAGGTGACAAATGATATTGAACACAATGAAGAAATTTGCTTGAATTATATAGCTTTAAGTTTAATCATTCATTGCCACAAACCAATAAATAAATTCACTGAGAAGTTGATCTCCGAGATAGTTAGGATGTATAATACCAATAAATAATGAATTCAAAATATGAAAAGAAAAACTTGAATGGCCTTAATTATTCCTCTTATCCAAATTAATACTTAATTATAAATAACGGGGAAAAAGCTAACCTATGAAGAAAAAAAAAAGAATCCTGCACCAAAAAAATGAGTGTGATGATTAAATTATAGTAGAAAGAATACCTGTGCCTGTGAATAGCTGACTAGCTGTGCATAGCGAGTAAAGAACCGGCAGATAAGTAATCCTGAAGTAGGCTGTAACACCAGCCTATCACCAGTCGCCAGTCCTTGTTGAACCACATCCTCAAAATATTGCTATGAGATGAAAAAAATATAACATTCATAAGAAAAAATATTCACTTAATTTCAATAACATGTTCTTGATGTGGAATGAAAATACTAGACCAAAATAGTAAACAAAATACATCTGTTCAGAGAGTGCAAATTAGTAATTAGCTCCTGAAAACAGTGAAATGACAAACGAGCTCCTGTCTTTTTCAGTTAAAAAATGCAAAATTGATTGATTGACTTTAGGGTTTAAACTGATGATTAGGTACTACATTTACTTTTCAGTCAAGAGCCAGTTAAGTAAACGTTAAAAAAAATCCTTGAAAAGAATTTTTTTTGTATTACTTAGACATTTCTTGGTCCATCATTTTGTATTGTCATCAATGATTTAGAATGGGCTACAAACGATACATCCTAAACGTGCAATCAGAGTCAGGGGTTGAACAAAAATATCAGATAAAAATGTGAATTAATGCTTTCCAGTCTGGGGCTGGCATGTGTTTGCAGGACAAATTGAATGTCAGTGCAGTGGCTGGAAGAAAACAATTAGCCAGGCCTAGGGTCAGTCTCTCACTCTCGGAATCTTTCTTGTTTTTAATTTAAATTTAAATAAATTATTATTAACCAGGGCCAGGCAGGAGTCGGGACCGCAATAAAAAATCAATGATTAATAAATCATTGAAAGATGCTATGTCAGACAAGTCAACTGATCTCTCTAAATCGAATGTGATTAAACATTACCGGTTCTTGGATTATCTAAGGTAGATGGCAAGTGTATACGCCCTCAACGTTCGTTGATCTAGATATTGAATTTCTGTGACTAGCGCCATCTATCATCGGTCTATTGTTAATCATTTTGTAGTCACGCTGAGTGCAGAACAGAAGAAGAAAATTACCGTAAACTAAATCATCCCCTTATTTTGTTCGATTCAATTCCTTTGGAAATTGTGAGAAATTAGTATCGTTCATCATGTCGGGAAGAGGTGCGACATCTGCTTGGATGGGAGACGTAAGTATTCGTGGCTTTTACAGTATTTTAAAGTATTGAATTCTGGTAGAAAATCGTGCATGTCCCCACTAACCCGGTTTCGTGTAAGTAGAAATGGTCACGACTTTTATCATTTATTCTTCTTGTTAAAATGAGAATTCTGCCCTGGAAATGATATGTTGCTATTAACATGATGAAAGGAGCTATACATAATGTGAATGAGATGAATAATGAGCGAAAATCTGAGCCAAAACAGAACTTTGCAGCCAGATATTGATAGTTAATTGTATTTTAAATTCATGCAATTTGTCCAGTGTCATTTGCAAATTGCTGCAAACTGAAACTGTGCAGATTTGATAGCATCTAATTGTTTTTTGCGAGCTGCTGTCAATCATGTGATTCATAGTTTAATTAAACACAAATATCAAATGTTCTGTATTGTCTTTGAAAATGACTTCAAACATCATCAGCATCATACTAGCATGATCAGTATTCAGAATTTGTTGTAATGCATGCAAAAATAAAGCCAAAATAAATATTATATCAATTAATAATTTATCAATATGTTCATCTGTTCATGTAGAAAATAAGGCAAGTTGCTTGTAAATGATGTTATGATCGTCGAGAGCTTTTTTGTAAATTAAATTAAATTAGATTTTTTAATAATTTAATCCAGATTTTGTGGTTGAATTAAAATTTAATGAGTGGGTGCCTGTGGGTGTCATCACTCATACGGACATACGCGTGTCGCCATTCACCTACTCCAGATGCACGTTTGGTGGTGATCCAAATCCCCAAAAAGAAAAAAAGAAAAAAAATCATCCAAAAATTTGGATGTTATTTCCGAACAGCAAATCCAGACTCACAGTGTAAGATAGGAAAATGGTGTCTCAGTATTTTTCTGCCCAGAGTGAAGTGTGCTCTCTACGCCACAATTACGTACACACGACACAATGCGCTGCATAGCGATGTTTTGGTTACGTGACGCTTGTGTGTTAATCCCATTGAATATTGGGCGATAGCATATATGCGCGTGATCGACGCTAAGGGCCGTGACCCGTGTACTTTCGGCCATTTGCAGCCGATGTCCGAAGGAAGACGGATTCCCCCAAATTTTACGCTAAAATTGCAAAACACTTTTAACCTAAAACTAGTGGGGAAAAAAAAACAGTGGAATTTAGCATCAATGAAATTCAGTGGCCCGAGGCTCATTTTTAATGGCCCCGGACCAGCAGGTCTGTGCTCATTTCGGCATTCACTACCAAACCATGCCCACAACTTGGCATGCATGACTAAAAGTAGAAGAACCAATGCTCTAAAGACTATGCAATTTGTATCTAGTGCATAGGCTCTTTTAATACAAGTTCTACTTGTACTTTGCCCTGTGGTTTTTTTTCTGTAAATATTTGAAAGATGGACGGTATACCAACTTGTTTGGAATACTACAAAGAATCAATTAAAACATGTTTTAAGGCTGTAAGATGTCCATATAAAACTTTGAACCGTTTTCCCATCTATAGACATTTGCCGTGCAGTGCTTTGGGTTTTGGCCATGGAATTCCAATTTAATGGTTTGCCTTGACTTGACAGCAATAACTATTTGATTCTTTTTTTTTACTCCTGATGCAGATTGACCAGTACATGGATGAGCGAGTGGTTGCCGAGGCTTTCAGCATGATGGGAGAACATGTGGTCGGTGTCAAGCTCTTGAAAGACCACAAAACTGGGTAAGAATCTGTGTACTCGCACTACCATACTGTTTTGTGGAGTAGGCGATGCATACGCAATGCATGGTTGGTGTACATTTTGTATCTGCTAACACATGCATTGTCTATGCATGATGGGAGAACATGTGGTCGGTGTCAAGCTCTTGAAAGACCACAAAACTGGGTAAGAATCCGCGTACTTACACTACCATACTGTTTTGTGGAGTAGGCGATGCATACGCAATGCATGGTTGGTGTACATTTTTTATCTGCTAACACATGCATTGTCTATGCATGATGGGAGAACATGTGGTCGGTGTCAAGCTTTTGAAAGACCACAAAACTGGGTAAGAATCGGCAGGCCCGTAGCCAGGATTTCTCATCCATGGGGAGGTGCGTAATTTACAACAACAAAACGGGACCGAGACCACTTGCCAAACATTTTGGAGGCTGAGACCACAGGCTGAGAGTCGTGTAAGCCGGTTAAGATGGTCGAGACCAATATAAAGTGGACTCAAGACTGGTAAAAAGTGGACCTTTCTGAATTTGGGGGGGGGGGGGGTGCGTACGCACCCAACAATTGTGCTCAAATTTTCAGAGACTATTCATCCTATTTAGAGTCTTATAATGCATACAACAACTGGATTTCATTGTCCTTTAAACGGATCTAGTAACATTGTCAAAATCCACTAACTTTTTTAGAACTCTGTTCCCGCATACCTCCTTGCATTCATAATTAGAGGCATGGAGCAGCTTTCATTTTTTTTTTCAAAATTGGTCTCATAAACCAGTGCTTCTCAACCTTTTTTTTTTTCGAGGCCCACCTTATAAAAACATATTTGGAAAAATGACCAAATTACAATAAAACAGAAGAAAATAGAAAACTGCGTGGTATCTATATATATGTCAGTTGCAATGCCAAACAATTTTCTACATACCTGCAATGGGACACTTGAGCTTGCTTATGGGGAATAAGAAGTTTAAATCGTGGTAGCATGTAACATAATATAGCTAAATTGGTCATTTAAAATAAGACACATCTTTTTTTCTTTTTGAATCTTTTTTTTTTTTTTTTTTTTCATTTTCGGATTTTTGGCCGACCTCACGGCCCACCTGAAAGAGGTCCGCGGCCCACTGGTTGAGAAGCGCTGTCATAAACGTTAAAAGATATGTATGATTAAAGTGTTCGGGTTTGATATTCTCCCAGGGAGACTTTCAACTGTGTTCTCTGCTGTTTAATTTGTTTATTTTCCGTTGTATCAGACAAAACCGGAACTACTGCTTCGTGGAACTGACGTCCAAGGAGGCGGTCGCCAATGCGATCAGGAGGCTGGCTGGTCTGCCCTTGCCGAACTATCCTTCGGTAAGCTTGACAAGCATTTTCTGTGGGTGTTTCACAAAGATCCTAAGTTGGACTTAAAAACTATGGAAAGCTGTTAGATTCTTTGATTTTTGTGTACAAGTCCTTTAAACAGGCATAGATAATATTGTGGTCCACATCATTTATATTTTCTATTAAGGATAATGGCTTTCCATAATTTTAAGTCCAACTAAGAGTTCTAACTTCAAGTTAACTTCAACTTAGGATCTTTGTGAAACACCCCCCTGGGCAATCTGGAGGTTTTGTGGCAGGATCGGATAAGCGCTTGACTTCCGACCTCGGGACCCGCGTTTGATGCCACAGTATTTTATGTCCTTCAGCAAGGTGTCTCATCGCAGCTCTCTACCCAGGAGATAAATTGGTACTTGGTCGGGTGTTAAATAGCCTGTAGCGCTCTACATAATAGGGCAGCTGTGGCTAGTATGCTCCCCTGGGTGTTGGGAAGGCACAACAATATAATTGTGTGGGTTTGAACTGTACCGTATGATCAGGGGTTCTACCATGGAGTTCTATAAAATAATGCTATCAATTATTATTATTAATATTAAATTATTCTCTACTGCAAAGCGTACCAACAACATGCGGGCCCACAAGAATGGATGCTGGATGATACAAATTGTTTAGAGCATCAGTTCTTTTGGCGCATGCCATGGGCAAGCTTTGGTATCTAGAGAATACTGTTTATTCCTCATGCTCTGTTAATGCTCAGTGGCTGAGCGAGGTTGGACTGATAAGGGGGCATTCACATTTTGGGGAGAACACCATACTATATTAATTTTTTGTTTTTATATTTTTAATTTTTTTTGTAACATTTTTAATTTTGGGAGGCATGTCTACCTCCCCCCCACCCCTCCCCCATCCAAAGCCCATATAAAATGATGCACTTGCGTAGTGTGCACATGTCGCAGGCTCTCCCGAATACTGTCTGACGTGGTGACCTCGGTGTCGTGCAATACTCGTTGACTAACTCTGAACTAGCATATTCAATTGAATGATATGTTTTCTCCACTATTTTGTTGATACAGAAAAGATTCAAGTTGAACTATTCACTGAGAAATCAGGACCAGCTGGGCGAGACCAGCACAGAATCCATTCAATTTGGGTAAGTCGAAATGTATCCTGACACCTGTTTCCAAAGTTGATGCAGTGGACCTCCTTATAAAGAGCTCTATTACTTTAAAGGGACTGGAGAGTAAACCCTACTAGCTTAGTCTTTTAAGTCCCGAAGTAGGCTTATTGTGATTATATCCTTTCCTATACTAATCAAGCCTAGTTGGCAACTAAAAATACCATTATTATGGTCTTATTTAGCAGAAATTAATTGTCCATCTATGTGGGGGGCCTCAACACGAGCACAACAGACTTGGAGTGCTTATCATTTTTTTCACATATGTAGCTCTTCACATACATTCAATATAATTGTAATGCGCTGTATCGATATGATTATCAATCGCTAATAATATAAATCAACGATATTATTATTTGTATTATTATTATGTCTTTTATGTTCTTATTTATAAGCAGAAATTAATTTTCCATCTATGTGGGCGGCCTCAACACAAGCACAACCGACGAGTGCTTATCGTTCTTTCATATAACTCTTCACATGTCTTTTATGTTCTATTTATCAGAAATTAATTTTCCATCAATGTGGGTGGCCCCAACACAAGCACAACCGACTTGGAATTACTTATCATTTTTTGCACATATAGCTCTTCACATACATGCAGTATAATTGTATTGCGCTTAGAGATGATTATCAATCGTGATAGGCGCTAATAATATAAATCACAGATATCATTATTTGTTTTATTATGTCTTTTATGTTCTTATTTATAAGCAGAAATGAATTTTCCATCTATGTGGGCGGCCTCAACACGAGCACAACAGACGAGGAGCTTTCTACTCTGTTCGCCCATTACAAGTCTTTCAAGGAGGCAAAGAGTAAGTAGAAAATTAAGCCATCAAGGACGAGAGCTATTTCAAGGCAAATTTGATTATTTTTTTTCCTCTACAAATTGGCAACCCCTCATATTGTAAGACCTTTAAATGACATAAAAAAAGGTGGAAATTAATTACAATTTAAGACAAATATGAAGTGACTTTGCCGCAAAGTTACCAATTTGAATGCCAAAATCTGTTTTTAAAATATTACAATGTGTTGCCAATTTAAGGATTTTCCTAAATTATAACGATCTAAGCAATAACAAAAACCATTGAACAATATCTTAAGCAGTAACAAAATTGGGCTCTAAAAAATAGAGAAATTTATACTCTTTCTCCTTGTATACATCGTATAACTGTATCTTCTTGCTAAAGTGTAGGACTACCAACCCACAAATATGTGGGACTCCGTCCTTGATAGAGACTTAGTAACATTGTCTAAATCAAAAGTTACTTGTAACACTAGTAGTTCTCTCATACCTTATTATATTCATATTCAAACAATAAAAGCATGGGACAGGTTTCATTTTTTCTCTTCAAATTTCCATTTTGTTCAAAAGATATTTACGATTGAAGTGTTCAGATGTTAAATTGTCTATGGGATAATTTAAGCTGTGTACAAAGTACAAGTGCAATGAGTTAGTGAGTATCACTTTGCACTTTTGCTCATATCTCAGCCAAAAAACATCCAATTAATGTGAAATTTTCACACATTACCTTGTGGACATATCAGATCACACCAATACACATTTTATTAATCACTCATTGCACTTGTCAACAAGTTACTAGATCTCCTTTTAAAGGGAAATTCTGGGCCTGTTTAACTCATTGGCTATCAAATTAAGCAGAATAAGAGGCACAATTTGTGTAAATTGGACAAGAAACACAGAAGTTATGCCTATTTGAACATCATGTAGTACTGAGCGATTGATTCAAATTTGCTGCCAAATGCAACAACATTGATGAGCAACTCGCCACATGTGGCTTTAGTACATGAAAATAAAATAATTTCTCAATTTTCGTTACTAAAAAAAAATTCCCTGCGCTTGTTTTCACGAATTCATTGAATAATATGGAATTTATAAGCTCATAAATTTGCTTTGTCATTATAAAAAAAAAAATTGTGATAAATGTGACCGGCTATAGCAAAACACGGCACTTGTTGGTAATTCATATTTTGAAGAAATTATCATTTCACACAATGTGTGTAAAAGACTGTAAAAGATGATTGTAAAATTGAAACAATCATGTCTTTGCCAATTATTGACCAATTAGTTAGAGCAAACCATCAAATGAAAGCTTGTGATGAGGCCTTTGTAATGCTATGAAATTCTACATTTTGATTTTTACCGACAAGTACCGGGTTTCGCTATAGCCTGTCACAAATTATAAACATACAATTTCATATGAATATATATATATTTATTTTCTGTTCTAGTTGTTCGCGACGAAACCCAGAGGTCAAAGGGTTTGGGTTTTGTGCCTTTCTACACCGAAGCGAACCGTTAGATGGCGATTATATAAATCTATATTTTTTTTCTGTTCTAGTCGTTCGCGACGAAACCCAGAGGTCAAAGGGTTTCGGTTTTGTGCGTTTCTACACCGAAGCGAACCGTTAGATGGCGATTATATAAATATATATTTATTTTCTGTTCTAGTTTTTCGCGACGAAACCCAGAGGTCAAATGGTTTGGGTTTTGTGCCTTTCTACACCGAAGCGAACCGTTAGATGGCGATTATATAAATCTATATTTTGTTTCTGTTCTAGTCGTCCGCGATGAAACCCAGAGGTCAAAGGGTTTCGGTTTTGTGCGTTTCTACACCGAGGTGAACCGTTAGATGGCGATTATATAGATATGTATTTATTTTCTGTTCTAGTTGTTCGCGACGAAACCCAGAGGTCAAAGGGTTTCGGTTTTGTGCGTTTCTACACGGAGGCGGACCGCGAGATGGCGATCATGCAGATGAACGGTGCGGTCGGTCCGATGGGCGTACTCCTCAAAGTGAACAAAGCGCAACCAAAGAGGTGAGGTGACCTTCAAATTGTTAAAGGGATCTAGTAACTTTGTTGACATGTGCAAAAAGTAATGAAGGGTTGATGCAATGTATATTGTTGTTATCTCATATGTCCACAGGGTATTGTGTGAAAATTTCAAGTCAAATGGACATTGCATGGCCAAGTACTGAGCGAAAATGCAAAGTGATATTCACTAACTCACTGCACTCACTTTGTACACGGTTTCAAAACTCCGGGGGAGTTTTTGTTATCTAAATACTTCGATCGTACATATCTTTGTAACGAAAGGGAAATTTGAAAAACCGAAACCGGTCCTATGATTATATTGTTAATACGAATACAACAAGGTATGAGGGAACCGCTAGAATTACAATTTTATTTTGAGGATTTCGACAATGTTACTAAGTCCCTTTAATAATGATAATAATAATGATAATACCAGTTTGTGTATAGCCCCAGTGCTCCACACTAGCACTTGCCCTAGTTCCCGGGGCTAGTACAATTAGTTGTTGGGCAAGTAAAATCTCATGTTTGGTTTGACTGTATTTGGTTTTTATAGATCATGTCATTACGGTTTAATTTACACTTTCTGTCCATGTATTGTCTACAGAGATTTTAAATTTGATTTGTGTTATTGATTATTGAAACGTGAAGCTTTATACAGAGTTTATGAATATCTTTAATTCAAGGCAATCCAGGCCACTGGCAGTCAGTCAAACATTGGGGCCGGGAGTTACCACAACAGGAATGATGTCTGGATATCATCATCGGGCATGTGGTGGATATGGACAAATGCCTTACGTACCTCAACAGAAGATGCAAATGCCTTCCTTTTGGAATGATATATTAAGTTAATATAATATATTTGAAACAGGGAGACCCAGGCAACCGGCAGTGAGCAGTACCACATGGGGGCCGGTCCGGGAGTGACCGCGACAGGAATGATGTCCGGTTATCACCATCAGAGTTACCATCACGGTGGATACGGCCAGATGCCTTACGTACCCTGACAGCAGATGCAAATGCCTTCTTTAAAGAATGATATTTCAAGTTAATATAATATCTTTGATACAGGGAGATCCAGGCAACCGGCAGTCAGCCGTACCACATGGGGGCCGGTCCGGGAGTTACTGCCACAGGAATGATGTCCGGATATCATCATCAGAGTTACCATCACGGTGGATTCGGCCAGATGCCTTACGTACCCCAACGGCAGATGCAAATGCCTTCTTTATAGAATGATATTTCAAGTTAATATAATATCTGTGATACAGGGAGATCCAGGCAACCGGCAGTCAGCCGTACCACATGGGGGCCGGTCCGGGAGTGACCGCGACAGGAATGATGTCCGGTTATCACCATCAGAGTTACCATCACGGTGGATACGGCCAGATGCCTTACGTACCCTGACAGCAGATGCAAATGCCTTCTTTATAGAATGATATTTCAAGTTAATATAATATCTTTGATACAGGGAGATTCAGGCGACCGGCAGTCAGCCGTATCACATGGGGGCCGGTCCGGGAGTGACCGCGACAGGAATGATGTCCGGTTATCACCATCAGAGTTACCATCACGGTGGATACGGCCAGATGCCTTACGTACCCTGACAGCAGATGCAAATGCCTTCTTTATAGAATGATATTTCAAGTTAATATAATATCTTTGATACAGGGAGATTCAGGCGACCGGCAGTCAGCCGTATCACATGGGGGCCGGTCCGGGAGTGACCGCGACAGGAATGATGTCCGGTTATCATCATCAGAGTTACCATCACGGTGGATACGGCCAGATGCCCTACATACCCCACCAGCAGCAACAGATGCCGATGCAGATGCCCATGGCAGCGCAGCCGGTTCATCCGGTTCAACCTGTACAGCCTGTACAAGCAGTCCAGCCAGCCCCTCAACCCGCCCCAGTAGTACCAGCCAAACAGGTAAGACACACAGACGGACAAACACGCACAAATACATAAAAAAGACAAACATACTCCGTAGTTTTGTTTGAAGTGATACAGAGAAGAACAAACCAAACAGGTTAGAGACACAGTTGACAGATAGACAGGTAGACAAACAGACACATTCACAACACAGACAAACACACCACATACACAGCAAAGATAAACATACACAGTAGTACAAACAGAACATGACAGACACACAAACAGACAAACATGCATACATACACAGAAGTACAAACTAAACAAGTTAGACATACAGATGGACAAACCCACCAACACAAACAGTCATAGTAGTATAAACTTAACAGGTTAGCCACAAAGACAAAACACACTCACACACGCAATTGAACATACCCAACATACACATAAGTAAAAACATACAGACAAAAACACATACACACACACACACATACACAACACAGTAGTACAGTAGTAAAAAATGCCTAGAAAAGTAGCTCGGCTCACATGGAGACAGACAAACAGGGACTAAAACATGCAAAAACACAGACAAACTATACACAAGAGAGAAATACAGATAGATAAACACACATACACACACAACATAAACAAACACACACACACACATACACACAATCACAAAATAGATAAACATAGTACAAACTAAACAGGTTAGGCACACAGATAGATAAACAAACATAGTACAAAATATAAATGTATTTCTTAATTTTGTGAAGGATCTTCTTATGTTTTGTATTGATTTCAAACATTTGGGGGCAGTGGAGGGGGTATGGGGGGGGGGGGGGGGGTCACATGGACCCCCTATGCCCACCTGGCGCTATGCCACTGCACAACATAGTTTGGTATATGTGACCGGCTATAGCAAAACCCAGGTAAAATTTAAAATGTAGATTTTCATACCATTACAAGGGCCTCATCACAAGCTTTCATTTGATGAATTGTTCTAACTAATTGGTCAATAATTGGCGAAGATATGATTGTTTCAATCATAGGTCTTTTACACACATTGTGTGAACTTAAAATGCCCATTTCTTCAATTACAGACCAGTGCGGGGTTCTGCTATAGCCGGTCACACATTGCAAGAAAAGTTATTCCATTTAGGGAAACTGTATTAGCAGCATTATGTAAATTGTGCACAATATAAAATCTTATCATTTTACTTACGTTTAGGGTATCTGAAATGCTAGAAATTATCTTTCTTAATTTTTGTTTATAGGGAGGATATTGATGTATTTATTAAGGCTGAGTCGGTTTGGTCGATCACACCGGTTCCCGACCGTTTCAATCGGTACCCCGGTTTTGTTTTATCGGAAACGGTGCCCCGAAGAAAAAATAAATAAATAAATAAAATGTTTAAAAAAGAAATTAAGGTTATCACTTAATGTAGCGGAATTCAAATAAAAACGGGGCAGTCGATATCATTTACTTTAAAGAGTGGTTATTTTCGAGACATTCTTGGTTCGTTACTTTGTTTGACAGTAAGAAATTGAACAGGAAGCGCAAACTTGCTAGTCATTTAAACGATATTGCCAACGGATGTTCACACAAAGTTAGGCCGACACTCCCGGGGAGTGTATGTATGATCGAGCTGATGAGCCAGTGCATTCAAAAAGTGGCTCAAAATACGTATTTTGGTAATTTATACCATTTTAAAATGTTTTGATATTCTACTTACATGATTCTATGGCGTTTGAAAGCTGAACAGAACAAAAAATGAGCCCAAAAACAATGAAAAAAAACTGCGCAAACTATCGGGAAATTTCGATCGCAGCGGTGCACCGCGGTGCTAGCCGGCCGACTGAAGTTAGCGTGCGCGGGGCCGCGCCGGGAACTGAAGTTAGGTAGCATATATAATATAGCATGCATTTGCGATCTTCACGCGATATCGGGACCCGAAAACTTGCTGCTAACTTCAACCTTCGATTGTAGCGGCTTGTTTCAGCTTGGCGCAATGCTGAACAAACAATCGATTTCTAGGTCCAATTTACTTCGGAAAAAATACTTTTCTTGCGAAACTGAGTTAATTCTGGATAGGCTGTAAGTATTTTCCCGTAAAGATTGATATGTATATCCATCAAAGCGTCAATATTTGTTATATTATTTGCATATAATATAAAAAGAGCAATATAAACCCCAAACAGTGCATTTTTGCCGATGCTTGCACGATTGCGTGATTTTACCGGTCTGAGTTTCGACGGCAAAAATTTATCGGGATACCGGTTCCCGACCGGTTCTGAAATTATCCGACATGACTCAGCCTTAGTATTTATACATTTATTTACTTATTGATTGATCATGCTTCTATTTGTTTTATTTACCTTTCTTGCAGAAACAAGAAGAAGATGATGAAGCACTTGAAGGTAAGATGAATTCTTTTTTTTTTATTTGATTTTATTTTCAACAATTTGTTGAGAAAAAAGAAAAAAAGGAAAGGATGACAATTGGCAAAGTATACAGTTCATGACATTGTAAAATTACAAAGTAAAACAATCATAAAACACACCATTAGGTGATTCTATCGTTAGTTTGATTTCCACCATCGTGGTAATCAACTCGGTCACATTCTTATCAGTTTCTGACAGTTTTATCAACTACTGTCAACAATCCCAGCTGTGTTAACTGCCCCCGAGGCACAATGCTATCACAGAGAGAGGGGCTAGTGGTAAGAAAGTGTCAACAGTGATTAAAATCTACTCGATGCAGGCTTGAGACCTGAAATATCATACCGCTTGTCAGGCCCTGAGAAGCGGTTTTCTCTAAGCGATGGAATCACGTCATGCAAACATCAAAATGTACGAGTGGAGGAATTAAAAAAAAAAAAACGTTTTGAAAAAAAAAACGTATAAAATTGATCCCTAAAATAACAAGCTAGCAAACAAAAACAACAACAACAACAACAAAATACATGAATACAATTATGATGAATACAATTTACAACTGTAATAGATTAATGAAGTGAGACATTATAGCTATTCATTGTCATTGGTAATAGTTCTAAACAATGTCAGGCAAGCCAGCTGATTCCTGGCCATTTGGTTGCTAAGAAGGCAATCGTCCAACTCCTACACAAAAGCCAAAATCAAAGGAAGATTTATTTAGAACCAATTATGGAAAATGTGCATTTTTTTGTGCAGGAATGATTGCAGTGTGTGTGTATCCATTAACCGGGGTAATGATACCAGTGTAAAGGGCTATGTTACTCCTGTGAATAGCATTTTTTAAATAACCATTGTCAGTATTGATATTGCCATTACAAAAGAATGTGATGTTTCTATGTTTTAGAATATTATTATAACATATTATTTATTTAGAACCAATATGGAAAATGTGCACTTCGTGTGTACTGCATTGCATCGTGTATTGACCAGGATGATATTTATAATGTGAAGGGCTATGATACTCCTGTGAATAGCACTATTTAAATAACTAAGTATTTATTTATATTGCCATTACAAAAGAATGTGATATTGCTATGTTGGTTCTCTATAGATACAAACAAAGTACAAAAATGAAGTCTCAGTCCAATTGGGGCATTATTAAATTGGTACCCTTTGTTTATCTGAGCAGATTTAATCGGACACAGAATCATTTCAGGGAAAAAAGCGTGAATAATATCTTGGTGAAGGCAACATATCAATGAGATTGGAAATGGATTCCAGAGGTTGTTTTGGTTTTAAAAAATGAAAGATGTTATGAGCATTATACCATTATAACTCTCCTTGTGTTTGTTCAAAACCTCTCTGAAATAAGAATTCTTAATATATACATGCAAAAAGCCTTTTACCATGACTGTATTGTTTCATATTGTGACAAATTTGTATGTATTGTATATGTTTTCTATGTAAGGGGAAATACAGTCAAACCTGTGTATAGTGGCCACCCAAGGGAGACAAGAAATGTGGCTACTGTAGACAGGTGACCTCTATAGACAGGTTCAATTACACTGTTTTTCTCTGCAAGGGATCACTTTGAGTGGCCACTATAGGCAGGTTGGCTGCTATAGACAGGTGGCCGCTCAGGCAGGTTTGACTGTAATACAAAATTAACTGAATGACTGGTGGAATTTGAGAATGTTTTCATGAAATGTAAATACTTTACAGAGAAATAATGCTAACAACAATTTTGTTTTATTTTTCAGAGCACAGCGCACCAGTCAACATGGTCGCCACCAACCTAGCCTTCATCCAGGCCAATCAAGATTTCTACAAACAGCTCGCCGACTCGAGATGGAATCCTATCACATCGTACTCCACGACCATTTCAGAAATCTGCCAATAGAGGGTGCACTTTTAACTTTGTTTTTGTTTTGTTTTTTGTCCATTCTTTTTTAATGAGAATAACGAACTAGATCATGTTTTGTTTTGTTTTCAGCTGAACCAATTTAAGATAAACAGAATCTAAGTAGAGTTCTGTCCCATTATACACTTTGACTATTTCAGAAGTTTAACAATTAAGATAAACCAGCTTCATTGCTTTTATTGAAAATGTTACTTCATATACAGAAAACATTTGCCCTATTACCCAGGACAAGTGGAACATTCTGGTACTGCTTACGCATGTATTGTCAGTGTACTTTTTGCGACCATGAAATAGTGTGTATTGCATTTCAATGGTCGTATTTGAACCCTAATGTAACTTTGTTAGATGTGCCACAGGGCAGTGTTTTTCAGCTCTTAAATGTTTCTTACTTTTAAAAAAAAAGTTCCGCAATGCCCTGAAGTTGTATACATTCCTCCACATTATTTTGTTGCATTTTTTATCATGTTTTTTGTTTTGGGTATTTTTGTGTATCCAAATGTATCACAAACTTGTTCAAAAGTTAGAAGCTAATTAATCTATGAAAGTAGAACAGCAGTATGTTTTCACAAAATGAAGTACAGTAGAACTGTGTTATAAAGAGCTCTGATATAACAGATCCCTCTTATATCAAGGTAATTTTGCTGATCCCAGCTTTAAACATTCTTCGTTTTTTGCTTACCCTAATTTAACAACTTAAAGGGACATTTTCCCCAACATATAATCACCTTTGATTATGTTCTCTAAACATTAAAACACAATTTCATGCAAATACAACCAACATTGGCCTTTTGAGCAAGGGATGAGCATCATTCAAAGTCACTCGCTGTACGGGATAATCCCATTCATCGCGAACACCAAGGAGGCTGCCATTGATGTTTATGAAACTCGGATCGCTCTAAAATGTGACGTCAAACCCGAACTACTCTTTTGTTGGCTCACGTTTTGCCTTTTGTGTTTGTGCACAAACCCCGCGAACTGCGAGAGCTAACAAAAAGAGACCGAGCTTGTTTGTTCGGGTTTGACATAGCATTTCGGCGCGAACAATTCAAAATCCGGGTTTCAAAAAATATAATGGCAGCCTCCATGCTATACGCGATGAATGGGATTAGCCCATACAGCGATTGACTTTGAATGATGCCCCTCCTTTGTACAGAGGGCAAACATTCGACATATTTGCATGAAATTATGTTTTAATGTGTAGAGAAATTAATCAAAGGTAAATAGATGATGGGGAAAATTTCCCTTAAAGGTAAATCTCATTATAAAGTGGTTCCACAGTACAGTATTTTTTTTTTGGAAGAAAACTTAATAAAGACAATTTGATTTTGGGGTAACATGATATATTCTGGGCCCCGTTGCAGAAAGAGATACAATCGAATCGATTGTAAGTTACGAAAAATTATGTGTTTTAACCAATCAGATTTGCGCATCTAGAACACGTGATCCGACTTACGATTAATTGCAACTTACAATCGATTGTATCTCTTTCTGCTTACGGGGCCCAGCTCAGATAAGTCTTGTGTTGGATCATTTTGTATGTATGAATCAGTTACACAAATCTGTTCACAAAGGAAGATATTGATAGAACTTGAATATGCTCCTAAATGATGATAAAAAAATAATATCCAAGACAAATGATTGTACAGTGGAACCTCTTTATAACAAGCTCGATTATATTATATTTCAATAAATTACAAAATTCCGTTCACAAAGGAAAACATTGATAAATCTCAAATATATATGCTCCTAATTATTAGTAAAACATTAATATTCTAGACAAATCATTGTACAGTGCAACGTTTTTTAATAGGCTTGGTTATAACCCGGTACCTGATATACAGTAACAAGGTAATTATACAGGTTCTGTGTATCTTATTGTTTTAAAGCCCTGATAGGTAAATTCAATCAACCCAAGGTGCCTGTTATGAGGTTTCACTGCATTTCAATCAAATTAATTTTTGATTTGTTTTTGTTTACCTTGTGACATTGTTTACACGCACTGAAGTGCTGTAAAACTTGTTTTTTTGTAATGCTTTGTTGTTAAAGACTATCTCTAGGTGAGATATCAATGATTATGTACATGTAAATATTGTTGTTTGATGACTGTGTCGGGGAAACATGCATTGTATTATCATGTTTTTGTTACTAAGCGTCGAGTAAAAAACAACACGTTTTTCTAAATTTTGTATTTGATTTGTCCTTTGTCTAGCTAGCAGAGGTTGTAGCTATTTGAAATGATCCATTAACTTTATAAGATGTTTCCACAAGTGATACTTGAGACTTTGATCATATGCAAGAATCATCGTATGATGTGCGATATTTTCATAGAAACTAAACAGAACAATGTTTACCTGGTGAAAAAATGTGAAAATTAAGTAAGATTTTATCCCTGATTGTTCGTGTGAAGTATCAAAATCTGGATACTATGAACGATTGAAGCATCCAAATTTTGATATTTTTTACTACAATTGAAATGTGATTCATAACGTGTTTCAATTCAATCTTGAATATATCTCCATAATTAGGGATGCATTTGAAAAATCAAAATCCATTTCATCCTTCTGTTACAGTAAGCCAAACAACAAGGTACAAGAGACGTGTGAAAGTGATTTTGGTGGATTTAACAAAGTTAATGGATCACTTTAAAATATGTATTGATGACATGCATGCATTTTGGCTGTGTATTTTCCCATGCATGTGAATGTGCATGTATAATTATTATGAGTCTCTGTATGTGTCTATGCCTGTGTGTGTGTGTGTGCGTGTGTGTGTGTGCGTATGAGTGTCTTTTTGTGTCAGTGTATGTCTGTGCTTTGGTGTGCGTAAATTTTGTTGTGAAACACCACCCATGTGTACATGTGTGTATATTTGCGAATTTTTATGTAGGGTATGTGTGTTTACTTCTCGCCTAGTGTGTGTGCGCATGTGTTTATGCGTTCGTTTATTTTGCACTTTTTGCCAAGCAAATCAACAATTATCTAGCATATTTACACTGTAAAATCAAAGCATATTTTCAAGTTTCAACATGAACTTATGGAAATAGTTAAAGTTATAAAAACAAAGCTCTAAAAGTGGCTGAATAATGTGTTCGTGTGGGTCACACCCCTTGATTTGTGTACAGTAACTTTTATGATTTAAGTGTTAATCACCTAATAAAATTATTTCTTGAAGCGCCCTCTCAACCAAAACTGTACTATCCCTTTAATAACCTATCCCAGATAAAGAACGCAGCAGTACATAGTTCGGCACTTAAAGGGATCTAGTAACTTTGTTGACAAGTGCGAAAAGTGATGCGTGATTAATAAAATGTGTATTGGTGTGATCCGATATGCCCAGAAAGTAATGTGTGGAAATTTCAAGTTAATTGGATGTAATTTGCCAATTGGATTTTTAGGATTTGGACGATGTTACTAAGTCCCTTTAAGTGTTAAATACCTCATACAAATGATTTCTAGAAGCGCCCTCTCAACCAAAACTGCCCTATCCCTTTAGTAACCTGTCCCCACCGATCTCGATGCCTGTCCCAGATAAAGAATACAGTAAAACATACATGTAGTTCGACACGTACATGTAAGCATTGACACTGCGTCGTAATTACAAGTAGATGCCTCTTTAGTCCGGGAGCCAGGACCAGGAAAAAAAAATTCGTGCAACACCCACCACAGATTTGGTTTGTCACTTTGGGGTGTTTCGGGGGTGTCTCCGGAACAATTCTAGCCCTGATGTACAGTTGATTTCTGGTAGCAACACTATTATTTCTATCAATTAAGTATGCAAATTTATGCAAAAAAATTCCCTTTTTGTCTGTAAGTCACTAAATATGGCTCAGAATATGCTGATTTTGTGCATAAATATTTTCTATGACTTAATTTACAGGTTTTCAACATTAAAAATTGCGACAGCCAAATTTTTCTTATGTATTTCTTTGTTTTTGGAATTTCTTATGTATTTCTATGTTTTTTTCGACTTTTGTTTTTTATTGTTTTTTTCAATGGAATAAATTATTGACCATTATCCAACAATTCTTATCCCAAAATTTAATAATTGCAGTGGTTAAATGACAAATAATAAAGGTTTTGTGTATTCTAGGAAAAAAGCCATTTCCATAGGATTTGTACACAAATCACAGAACATTCACTTACAAAAGGTCATGTGGCTTCGGAACGGTATACCCGGTTGTCGCAAATTTTGTCTCAAAAGTTGCCCAAGTTGCCCCAAAACAAAACTCATGTAGTTGCGCGGCGATACCTGCGCGCGTTGCGGAATTATCACGCGAAACGTAAAGTGGGGTGGGGTGGATTCCACCCCACTGGTGAGCATGTACTGCAGAGTGCAGAGTACTGCTCACCAGTGGATGGAATCCACCCCACCTCCTTGCGTGATAATTCCGCAACGCGCGCAGGTATCGCCGCGCGACTACACTTGTTGTTTTTGTATTAAAGTATTGCACAACTTTTGAGACCGATTTCGCGACAACCGGGTATACCGTTCCGAAGAAACATGACCTTTTGTAATTGAATGTCGGCCCGAAAATTGCTCAATTTTGTGATTTGTGTACAAATCCTATGGAAATGGCTTTTTTTCCTAGAATACACAAAACCTTTATTATTTTTTCATTCTAACCACTGAAATTATTACATTATGGGATGAAAATTGTTGGATAATGGTCAATGATTTATTCCATTGAAAAAAACAATAAAAAACAAAAGTCGAAAAAAACAAAGAAATTTGGCTGTTTCAATTTTTAATGTTGCAAACCTGTTAATTGAGTCATATAAAATATTCATGCACAAAATTAGTATATTCTGAGCCATATTGAGTGATTTAGAGACAAAAAGGGGATATTTTGCATAAATGTGCATACTTAATTGATAGAAATAATAGTGTTGCTACCAGAAATCAACTGTACATCAGGGCTAGAATTGTTCTCAGACACCCCCCAGTCATCCTAAAGTGACAAACTAAATCTGTGGTAGTTGTTGCACGAACTCCTTATCTAGGCCTCTTCTGAGAATTGGCTCCCGGACTACTTCGTCTATTTACAGAAGAGATGAGAATACGACAGTTTCTATAATCATTGTCAATACTTCATTTCCGAATTTTAATATACCGGTAGCTAATTAAAGCTTCATAATACGCTTTGTATAAACATTCCATAAAATGAAGATAGCAGCCTGGGGCAGTGCAGCTTTGAATCAATATAAATTTTAACAATGGTCTACTTATGAGGAGAAACAAAAAAGACAAATGAATAAGGCGACACCGTTTCTACGTCATTTTCAGAATGACCCATTTTTTTAGAAGTGAAAGGAAAGTTCGTCGGATTTCCTGCATTTGCAACCTTTTCTCGAAAGAACTTTCCTTACAAAAATTAGTTTAAACGAAAATCTCCACTTCTGACCTACCTTTCAGAGTTCGAATCAACCTTTCAGGAGAAGTTCAAAGACTTTCCTCCATTTAATCTATTTGTTTTCTGTGTCCAGTCGGCAAAAATAATGATGGAAGTTATCATTCTACACCGACTTAGTTATACCCCGTATTGGTTCATAATAATACATTTAGTATTGTCCTTTAGTTTCTCAGTCAAAGACCTGCCTATAAAGGTCACTTGCTTACTGTGGCGTGGAGTGGTGGGACTGATTGGAGGCGCACGAATAATTTAGGCGGCACATTTTAGGCATTTCTTTATTTTGTTCACAGAATATGTTTGTTTTTTTCATTGTTCTTTTCCTATTATTGGGGTCGGGCTGGTTGGGGGCGCACACATTATTTGGAGGCACATTTTATGTGTTATTTTCTTATTTTTTACACTAGATTTTACCTTTAGGTTTGGTATTGTTACTGTACAATGATGTTTCTGAACAAAATTAGCTGAAGAACGAATATAATATATCATGCACATATTAGGCGTATTTCTAAAGTGCCTATTATTTTGTGCACCCTTTCTCAGTTTGAAGTATAACGTCAGTATGGGTGGTGTAGACTCATAAAAATAGGTCTGCTAAAAAGGTTGTTCGCTTTTATTCAGTTCTTTGACCAAGCAACTACAGTAGCCTAGCAAGTCGTAACCAGCAATGGCGTAGTCGAATTCTCCGGGGGGGGGGGGGGTTCCAAACTGCGAGCGCGTATATATAAGCGCGACCACTTCCGGTAATGTCCGGGGGGCGAGCCCCCGAAAATGTTGGATTTTGGCTATTCAATACCCCAAAATCATGAGGGGGAGATCTCCCCTCGCTACGCTCTGGTAACCAGGGACAGACCGGGGGATGGCAGATAGGGGGCATTTCTTCCACGTTGCAGGGGGTTGAAGGCGCGCACATGTTATTTGGGGGCGCACGAAAGATTGGGGGCACGCCTTATGTATTTCTTCGTTTTTACACCATATTTTCCCCTTGTGTCTCTTATTGTTTCGGGAAAATATTTTGTTTGGGGGAGCACTTCCCCATCCCCGTGCACCCCCCCCCCCCCCCCGGCCCCTGTAAGCTACGCCACTGGATGTACTTAATAAAGTGACCATCTTTTACAATGAACGAGGTCACCTGTCTACAGTGGCCACTTTTCTTGTTTCCCTATACGTGGTCACTCAGTTGAACTCAGTTTGAGTGATGTAGAATCAGAAAAAAAAAGAAAAACATTAATGGAACATATACAACAACATGTTTTGGAAAAGAAAGCTGCAGGACGAATAAATATTATAAATATTATGACTGGATAACTACATGTGGGCGTATTTATATGAAGTGCATTATTGTGCACCTTTTTTTTAAGCGGATCTCAAAAATAATCAGAAATAGGTCTGCTAAAGTTTGTTCGCTCTATATATTCAGTTCATTGACCAAGCAACTTCAGTAGCGGCTAGCTACCAGTCGTAACCATTAATGGCGTAGCCGGAAAAGCGCATATATATAAGCGCGACCCACTTCGGGTGGGGTCCGGGGGGCGGAGCCCCCGAAAGTGTTGGATATTAGCTATTCAAATTCCCCAAATCAAAACTATATAATATATACCAGCTAACAAGACTTGTAAGCGACAAGCTAACAAACAAAACAATAAAAGACAAGTATAGCCGGCCTGAGGAGAGGGGGGGGGGGGGGGGGGGGGGCAGGAGCCCCCTCGCTACCGGCTACTAGTAACCAGGATGGACTCCCCACACTAAGGTGGGATAGGGTGGGGAAGAGTTTCCGTACTGTCCCTTAAAGGGATCTAGTAACATTGTCCAAATCCTCAAAATTTACTTGGAACTCTAGCGGTTCTCTCATACCGTGTTGTATTTGTATTAACAAAAAGAGCATGGGACAGGTTTTTTTTTCAAATTTCCCTTTCGTTAAAAAGATATTTACGATTGAAGTGTTCGGATTTTTAACTATCCACTGGATAGTCATACTGACCGTGTACAAATTCAGTGCAATGAGTTAGTGGATATCACTTAATTGTCGCTCATTACTCGGCTATACATATCATCCATTTAACGTGAATTGTTCACACATTACTCAGTGGACATATCAGATCACATGAATACACTTTGTATCACTTTTTCACATGTCACCACAGTTACTAGATCCCTTTAACTACCTCCATACGTAAAAAGACCACAATTCTATCACTTCTGCAATCATTTGACAAAATTGCCAGTCGGAGAGGAAAAAGGGAGAAAAGGGTTTGCAAAAGTGCATATCATATTTGGATTACAAAGTCTTGGGGGTGTTTCACAAAGATCGTTGAACTTAACTCTAAGTTGGACTTAAAAAGTATGGAAAGCCATTTGTAGCCTTGGAATAAAATATATTTATAAGCAAACATGCAAGTATTTTAGACTTTTCATAAATTTGACACGAAGAACATGAAATTTCCTTGATAATAGAAAAATATTAATGATTTGCAACAACATTTTATGCCTTTTTTAAAGGACTTTTACCCCAAAAAATCAATTAAACTAACGGCTTTCCATAGTTTTTAAGTCCAACTTAGAGTTAAGTTCAACTTAGGATCTTTGTGAAACACCCACCAGGAATTTGGCACGTTGTCTGTAATTGAACCCACACAAATAAACTAATGGGTATAAAAGGCTTGCATAACTCATCCATTTTCCATTACGAGGATTACTTTATTAAACAATCTTCAACTCACCGTTTTACGGTTTTATTTCAAATCCTACGAATTGAGGAAAAGCGACATAATTATATTAAATATTTGAATCCTATATTCCACGCAACAGAGACGTGTTTATAGTTGGAAAATCTATCAAACTGACCACCGAAGAAATATTTGATATTATTATTATCATTATACGCTGTGTGCGTCACACTTCTTGTCACATCTTTTAACTCTTGGCGTAATAAGGATAATTACCCGGGGGGTCACTCTAAAAAGGTACCATTTTCCTGCGGGTTTTTTGTTCATGTTGGGAGTGACCCCCGGGTATAATTACAGGCTTGAGGGTGTGGCTGAGACAGGGGAAGTTGTAAAGCCCAATAACGGGCTTTAATTATTATTATTTCATCTTTATTTCATAACAAACAACATAATAGCAATACAGAAGTGACATAAAAACCCAAGACAGGGGCTTTAAGCGAATGAATTCTTCCACCAGTCCTGCAAGGAAATTAAGAGTTACACTCAAAGTACGGGACACACATAAAAGTAACAAATTCATGTGGCAAAATAATAACAGAACGGCTTAAAGGGTACCACCACCCAACAATAATATTCTTGTAAACAAAAATGTAACATCTTTAGTAGTCCATTCCATCAACAAGTTCAGAAAAATATGTTTCCAGAAAAATATATATAGTCGGAAAACGCATCACCATTTTAAAGCATGCGTTCATGGGTATATATTATGAACGAAGACTACCTTTTTTCCAGAGTGAACGAATCTTCCGGGATATTATTGCCTCCAAACGTACGCGTGAATAGAATTGGCGCACTCGCAAATGTTTGGCGCGTACGGAACCACAAAATAATAATAATAATAATAAATATTAATTGCATTGTTTATGAATTACACAGCCCTTTGCAAAATGTTGGGTATCTATTTGATATCACAAAACGGTACCAAAACATATAAATATGTGTTGTTCTTTACATGGTGGTCCCCTTTAATATCATATCATTAGATTAAAAACTCCTTAATGTCCTAGAACAGGCTGCAAATATACTATACATCTACAATAATTTCACTTGTTAATTGGTGGTATATCTTTATGTTCGATTATTTTGCCGCAACATATATAAGGGGGTGGGGGCGCACCAGAGGGGGAAGGTAAAGAATTGGGTGGGGGGGGGGGGGGGTAACTGCCCTCTTCACCCCTTCACCTCACCTACTTCCTCGTATAATCATAGACGTAATTAATGTGTACAGGTCCCATTTTGAATCGTTTCTTCGCTGTAAAGACAATCGTTTTGCCCTTTTAGACACTTTACAATGTAATCCCACATTTCCTGACGCATATAACGCAATAAACACAGTCGTGTACTACTATATGATTATGAAATAAATTACCAACCCCTTTAAACGACCTAAAGTGCATGCCAGAGTACATAATAGGCCTAGTAGTTAAAGGCATATATGCGTGGGTTATTAGACGCGTGGATCCATCTTGCGCACTTTTACGCACGGTACGTAATCCCCATTGGCTCAGTTATAAGTAGCGATCGCAAACTGTCCCACTTCCGAATACCCGAGTCAAAAATGCATTAAAAATAGTCGCGTTCGGAATGTTTGTACTAGTCGAATGGAGATCCATCAGAGATGTTTACGAGCGAAAATATCACGTAACACACTTAACCGCAACCGACTTCAAAGTGCCGCCGTTTGATGGCTAGGTGACAGCGTGAGAAATTTGTTTGCTGCATGCAATTTCATAAGAAGGCCTTTGTTCAGATATTTCGAAGCACCTCTCTTCGATCGATCCAACATATATCTTAAGTTTACCTCGAGAGATTACGGTGGAGTCGAGTTGGAATTTGCTGACTACCCTTTATAACCCACGCATATATGCCTTTAATATGAGTCCGTGGAACGGAGAGAGTTAACAAAAACACATGCTAGAACTAGAAGCATACTTTTTTTGACAACAAATATGACAATTTGAATAACAGTTAAAGGGGACCACCACGCAAAGGACAACTCAGCTTTTATGTTTTGGTATCGTTGGTTGATGTTAAATATAATAATGCTCAACACTTTGGAAAGGGTTGTGTAATTCATGAATGATACAAGTAATCACTAGCACTTACGGAACCAACAGGGCATCTTGGTTCCATAATAATATGCGCCAATCATCTGCGAGAGCGCCACATTTATACAAGCGTACGTTTGGAGACAATAGGATCACGGAAAACGCGTACGTCCTAGACAAATTATAGTCTTCTTCTGCAGACCCATGAACAAATACTTTAGTATGGTGATGAGTTGTCCAGTAATATAATTTGTCTGGAGACCTATATTTCTGAACTTGTTGGTGGAATGTGTTACTAAAATTATTACCTTTCATTTATTAGAATGAATAATATTAATGTTTTGGTGTTGGTTGTACTTGGTTCTCTTTAAATCGAAAGTCAGAGGAGGCGGGAAGTTGAATACGTGAGGGGGTGATCGATAAATCATATTATGCATTTGAAAGATTAATCATAATCATGTACATATCAACATGATAAGTAATGTTTGTTTTGGAAAGATAAATTATATGAATATTGATTCTATCTACGCGATTCTGGTCTAAAATTAGCCGCTATCAAACGGCGATGCATGTATAAACATATTCACGTGTATCATCTATCAAGCAGAAGAAATTAAAGAAGACAAAAAAAATGAAATGCGGTCAAAAGCAGTACTTCTGCAGAAATATTTGTACATGACATACAACTGTGGGCGTTTTTGTTTAGCATATATCCCTTCCCATTACTGTCATTACACTTTTACCCATTTTCGTTATAATTGTTTTTAAACGAATGATAATACTCTAAAGATTACCAACTTTGTATTTAAAAGGACACAACCGAGCTCCTCGCTCCATCATAACTTATTTGACCATCGACATACAAACCAGTGAAACAGTCCCATCCTACCAACCTATTGGAAGGACTTTGAAGATTTTGCAATCTTGAACATCGTTGTTTGAAATTATACAAAGTTCTGTCTGATTTGCAACTTCTACTATAATAGCCAAAGATATCCGCAACTTGTGAATGCTGAAACGAGAGCAAATATAACGACACTGCACCCACCATCACCAACAACAAAACGTGACGGTCTTTACTGCTAATATCATCAACGAAAAGATTTTGTTTTGTGGTATCCGGATCTCGAAAGGACAAAGGGAGCTGAGAGTCATTGGCAGTTATTTAGTTGCCCGAGATTTTGCGCCACTTCAAACATGCAAAGGGATCCGCTCTCCTCGACCATTCTTGTAAGTATATCTATAGGATTTCTCGGTCAATTTCGTAAGTTGGCCACACGAATTCATTATGTGTGCATTCAATTTCGCAGATTTTTTCACCGTAGCTGTATTTTGTAGTTAAAATTCGTTTTTTTAGCATTTTAATTCATATAACGATCATTCGAAAACATTTTGTTTGCATTCGATTTAAAACGTGTTTCTATTTCGTAAAATTGTCATTCAATTTAAAGCGAGAAAATTCGTGATTACGTAATAACGCCTTCCGTGAATTCTGTTGGCGAAATTGAATGCTAATAGCGTGCTTTTTAAATTGAATGATATAAGTGCTAAATCACTTGAGCGAAGAGCTAAATAGAATGAATTATGAAGGAAGTACAATTTTGAACGACAATTGTAAGCCTTCGGCTTAATTTCGCGAATTTGAATGAACCTAATATCAATACGAATGAAAAGTTTACGAAATTGGCCGAGAAAACCTATATTAACCTCGACCATGCTAGTGAGACAGGGATCTAGTAACATTGTCCAAATCCTCAAAATCTAATTGGAATTCTAGCGGTTACCTCACTCCTTGTTGTATTCGTATTTACAATAGAAGCATCAGACAGGTTGCGGTTTTTCGAATTTCCCTTTCGTTAAAAAGATATTTACGATTGAAGTGTTCATTTGTTAAAATATCCACTGGATAGTTTTAATCGAAAATAAAGTTAGTGCAATGAGTTAGTGAATATCACTTTGCAGTTTTGCTCATTACTCGGCCATATAACGTCCATTTAACTTGACATTTTTACACAATACCCATTGGACATATAAGATAACAACACTATTTATTGTAACAACCATTCATCACTTTTTGCACAATGTCAATAAAGTTAATAGGTCCCTTTAAAGAGATGCATTAACTTTGTTAAATTCAACCAAAATCACTTGCCAATGAGATGTCCCACTGCTCTTGACACCTTGTTGTTTGTGTAAAACTAAAGGGATAGGTGAGGTTTGGTAAAGAGAGTACAGTTTTGGTCAAACTGAATTTTAGTACCAAAACCTGCACCATTACATTACAAACTAACAGTTATAACTCCACCATGCTCGAAAGGAATACAAAATTACAAATGACTAAGTAAAAACCCTGTATTCATTCAAAAGGAGCCGTTAAAACTCAAGAGGGCGCTCTCTAAAACCTCATTGGTTTCAACCATTTTAAATAAAATATTGTGCATGCGATGTTTTGTTGAAATAGTGATTAGATAGAGAGATAATCAACAACTATTTAAAACCCTCTTTTGTAATTTTTTTAAAAGAGGAAGCAGTTTTTAAATGATTTTAACGGCTGGTTCAAAATTATCTAATAGTTGTGGGGCCCCACAATTATTACAAATGGTCATGTTTATGGATATTTCAGCCAATTGTGAACCGATTTTTATCAAAATAATAAAGTTTATTCCGTCATTAAAATTGTATGCTCTTTCGAATTTGACACTTAGTTTTTCATTATCTCACACAAAAAAAAAAATTTGTAGCGCCCTCTATACCAAAACTCAACTATCCCTTTAACATTATGGAAATAGAAAAATAGTAATAATAGAGGGGTTTTGATTTTTCAAATGTCTCCCTCGTTATGGAGATTTCTATGACTGACTTGAAAAGCGTTGCGGAACGATTTTCGATTGTAGTCAAGAGTATCCGAATTCGAACCCTTCGATCGCTCATAGTGACTGTCGTGTGTACAATATCTGACATCAATTGTTATTGTTTTACTAGGAAACACGCCTCTATTGTTAATATGAATACAACAAGGTATGAGAGAGCCGCTTGAGTTCCAAGTCAGTTTTGAGGATTTGGACAATGTTACTAGATTCCTTTAATATAAAAACGTAAAATGACATAATTATAAATAAGTGTACGCTAGACTGTTTGATGTATGGCAGAATATATAAATGTAGCCTATACATAAGTCGGTTATCCAACAGAGCAGTTTCATAACAGAACTTATTTATACGCAATACTTTCTCTTGACATTAGCCTATAAGATATTCATTGATTAATTTGTGATGTAAATTACGTAAACATTTTGATAAAGCATTACAATTACAGTGTATTGATATATATTACAAAAAATATAATTGTTACAGTTCTCAATATAAATTTTGTAATATAATTTACGTTAACATTTGATCAAAGCTTTACAATTATTTGATAGATTATATAAATCAAATAATTTTGGTTCAAGATATTGCCCATGTAATTTACACAAACATTTGATCAAAGCATTACAATCGTCTGATATATTAAACAACACTTTTATTTCAAAATATTTGCGACGTCATTTGCGCAAACAATACGGAGAAGCATGAGAAGCTATTTGATATATTAAACAATACTTTTACTTCAACATAATACATGTATGAATACGGTAACATTGTGACTTAATACAGCGTGATTGTTATAGCTTTTCAAATGCATATTTATATCGCAATGTTGTGTTAATTTATGATCAATTGTTCTGTGCTACTCCAACACTGTCTTCCACATAAGTAAGCCATCAATAATTTGGTGATGGGAAATAATGTTATACTTTTTGAGATCATGGGAGTAGATGCACATTTTTCTCATGGGGGGGGGGGGGGGGGGGGGGGGGGGGGGGGGGTGGGGGGGGGGAGTGGGGGGGGGGGAGGGCTGAAGATTTTTGCCCGAATAGTAATATCCTTCCCGCGCTTTCACCTGACAAGAAGCAACGACAAAAAAAGTGTCCTTGCTTCAATCTTTGATGCCCGAAAATGATAATGTTTTTTGATGATTTAGGCCGAAACTAACATGATTTGATACCCATTCATCAGGGGGGATGATCTATTCATTCATCCCCCCTGATGAATAGGTATTACGTAAGTATTTACGCCCGTGCCCACATGTACATGTACACGTATGCGTTTGCTCGACGGTGACATCCGTTTGCCCGAATGTGACATACTTTTACCCGAATATAATGACATGGGGTTTTCCCGAATATGATATGATGGTTTTGCCCGAGTTCAAGTATGCCCAAAATAATTATCTGTGCTTTTTGCCGGAAAACTCCCCGGCGGGGGACCCGCGCCTCCTACTACGTCTATAGAATGTTGGAGAATCCGAACCACCGTTAATTATTACTTCTGATTATGATTTTGTTTTTCAAAGACGTCAATACTCACCATCTCAAGAATGCTCCAACGGTTGAAGTGTCCTGAGAAAGTATTATATAACCGAATAATACAAAACGAGCAATAATTACAAACTCTTGGTAACGGGTTTCCGCAGGGGTTTGTCACTACTACTATATAGCATTGTATAATTATATATTTATAGTCATCATTTGAAGCGTGACTGGCAAAGAAAGCGGTGGGTGGGGGAACCTGCATGCTGCGGGTCATGAAATGCGCGAAGATGAAGTTACATACCAATCATAATAAGAGACAATGTTGCATATTTGTTTAATCAAATAGCAGAACAACCAAACCTTAGACATAAAACGAGGAGACAGATTACCACATGTTCATTACACGTTTGTCTTCCTCGTAATAAACAGACGGAATTTTACACTATTTGAACGGATTGACTTTTTGATATTTTGTTGTTGTTTTTGGATATTGCACATTATTGATGCTGTACAATGAAATCGCCAGCAAGTGTGAGTATGATAATTATACTATTCTACTCTTTTGTAATCTGTACTACTAGTAATCATTAATTTATTCCTGGTATTCATTTAACCATGCAGAAAACATTTACTCTGCCGATACAGTTATTGTTTTTTTTTTTCAGATGCAAAATTGCATCAGTAACACAAATTGTCAAATGCAATACTTCCATTCACATTTACAATGATACATACAGGGTGTCTCAACAAGAATGGTACAGTCAGGAAAAAAATTATTAAAATATGATAATTGTTAAGGTTATTTGGTACCATACAGTATATAGTACAGAGGAAGAGTGTGCTTTCAGCTGCTCTTTGTATAACATATTTCCATTCAGCGGATCTCAAATTATGTCTGATTGTATACGAAAATACCAAAAAAAATATTTTTGCCGATTTGCGTATTTGCACTGAAAATGGCGTTGGACATTTGTTGCACACATTTAGTATTCTCATTAAGACTTTTGATATTATAACGATGTAATAATGGCTAGAGAGCAATTATATTTGTCGCTGCTGACGCTAGAAGGGTTAACGGTAGTTAAATATGGTACAATCTCCCTAAAAAGCAAATTTGGATAGATTTCTTCCCAATTGACCTTGATTCAGGATTCTGATCGCCTCATAATATTCCTAGCACTGTTGACAGTTCCGAATGGTGTTGCAAAGCTGAAGGCGTTTGCCTTGTTACTGTTTTCCTTTAATTGATTGTAGACATTATTTTGTCAGGCTTTGCGTTTGAATATTGAGACCATAAAGAGAGTTTCCTCAAGGGATAACTGATGTTAAAGTGTAGCAAAGGCTTGCATTGTAATAATACACGTTAATGCTCAAACACTACTTCAGTAGACGAATCTTTGAAGATTTTTTGAAACCTCTGTTGAACCAACAAAAGGCGTGAAATCTATTGAAATGTAATTCAGACATTGGTAACAACATATTTACGCACCATATTTTGCCAATTGAATAATTACTTTAAAAATGCTACATTTTTGCTCTAAAATTAATTACATATTGGTAAGTCATCTAATGTACAGCGCATAAATTGACACAAAGTGGATTTCGAAATTTTTGCAAACAAATGACCATATCTCACGATTTATAAACCCAATTAAGCTGAGATAAAAACCATCAGGAAGCCTGATTATTTTTCTTTAATATTACACCAAATATGTATGTTTTTTTTAAATAACATTCATACCTTAAACAAATATTTTCCAACTGTACCATTCTTTTTTAGATACCCTGTATACACGGACACGTTAAAATTCGGAGCATAATATTTTACAGTTTATTAACATAAAATGGTATAGATATCTTAAATTTACAAAACAATAAATAATTATCGTCGTGATGCTTGCGCAAATCTTCTTATGACCAGTAGCGTATAACGTTGTCGGACAAAAATGGGGGGGGGGGGGCACACCTTATACAGTCATTTCTTTATTGTATTAGCAATTGTAAACTTTGATTTTTTGTTATCACGTTGTTTTTGTTTGGGGGAGAGCACGTGACCCTGGCGCTACGTCACTCCTATATCCAAATAAAGTTACATTTTGATTATTATACCCTATACCAACATGCAGCTCATCGGTTCGAGTCTCGCGGTATCTCTCATCGTCAACTTGGTGCACTGTAACCCGCTCAGCTGGGCGGGCGACCACGACAGCTTCGACGACAACGGCGGCAGCTGGGCCTGCCTGCAGTCGCTCGATGTCGCCGCGCTGCAGCGCCAGTTCGCGACGCGGCGCCAGTTCTACCCGCACAGCGAGGCGTTCGGGGTCCGCACCTTTCAGATCGATAGCACGCACATACCGCACGGCGCCACGGCGGAATGCCCCCTGGGCGAGTTGAGCAGGGACGCACCATGTCCTGTCGGTAAGTGCATATTATTTTAAGCTGTATTGTATTTCCTACAAGTTACATCTGCATTTCTTGAAAAGAGAAGAAAAAAAATCATGTGCGAGGTTCGAACCTTTTAAGTCGATAGCACCATCATACCGCACAGCGCCAAGGCGGAATGCCCCCTGGGCGAGTTGAGCAGGGACGCACTTTGTCTTGTCGGTAAGTATAGGTCCTTTGTTCTTAGATTTCAAGATTATAGTCTATTTTTCCTACAAGCTACTTCTGCACTACTTGAAAGAAGGACCAAAAATCATGTTCGTGGATGGACCTTAAAGGGATAGTTGAGTTTTGGTATAAATAGCGCTACACAAAATAATTTGTTGTGAGATAATGAAAAAACTGAGTGTCAAATTCGAAAAAGAGCATACATTTTTAATGACAAAATAAAATTTATTTGATCAAAATCGGTTCAGAATTGGCTGAAATATCCATATAAACAATCCATTTGTAATAATTGTGGAGCCCCACAATTATTCAATAATTTTGAACCAGCCGTAATTTTTGTTTTAATGCTTCCTCTTTTAAAAAAAATTAGTCTATTGTTGATTTAATATCTCTCTATCTAATCACTATTTCAACAAAACATCACATGCACAATATTTTATTTAAAATAGTTGAAACCGATGAGTGTTTAGAGAGCGCCTTCTTGAGTTTTAACGGCTCTTTTTTAATGATAACAGGCTTTTTACTTAGACATTTGTATTTGTTTTTATTCCTTTCGAGCATGGTGGAGTTATAACTATTAATTTGTATTGTTATGGTGCAGGTTTTTACTTAAATTCAGTTTCACCAAAACTGTACTCTCTATACCAAAATTCTACGACCCCTTTAATCCAAGTGAATTGGTATAGCGATTAACCATACCTATACCGCACGGAGCCACGGCGGAATACCTCCTTGGGAGTTGAGCAGTGACGCCCTTTGACCTGTCGGTAAGTAGGTCTTACAAAACTAGGATTTTAGCAATTGGTAGCAATTAGCCGTTATGCTACACGGCGCTAAGACGGAAGTTAAAGGGGTAGTTCCATTCTGGTCAAAATGTATTTTATTTTATACATTGCACCATATCATTACGAAACATTACTTATAGAACACCACCATGTCCGAAAGGTAGAAGGAGAGGAGGAATAGACTTGTTGAAATACATTAGGTACAGTTTAAGCCCACACAAAGATATCGCGTACATTCTCAACTCCCCCGGGGAGCATACAAGCCATATGCTGTCAATGGCGCAAGGCATCTACGGTAGATCTGAAACACCTGACCATGGTATCCATGTATACACCTGGGGTGTTTCACAAAGATCCTAAGTTGAACATAACTCTTAGTTGGACTTAACAATTATGGAAAGCCGTTAGTTTCTTTGAACACAAATTGTAAACCTACTTTTAAAAGGCATAAAATGTTGTTTCAAATCATTAATATAGGTTTTCCCGCTCAATTTTGCGATTGTGTCATTCGAATTGATAATAGGAGCAAACGAATTCGCGCGATTTGCGATCGCCGTGTCAAAGCAGCATTCGAATTCGTAAATAGTCGTTCAAAATCACGTATAGGAGCAAGTGAATTTGCACAAAGAGCATACCTTTTCATCAATGGTCATTCGAATTCGCGAAAGGGCAGTTGACAGTTGGCTGCACATTCGCGAATTCGAGTGCCCATAAATGAACTTCTGTGTCTATTCACGAAAGCTTATGCGTATGCATGAATTCGCTTGCACTTATTCGGAATTTGGAAGACCGATACCAACGATTACGCGGTAATGCGTGAATTTGAATGACCCTTAATGAATTCGATTGAAAAAAAGTGTAAAATTGAGCGGGAAAACCTATATTTGACTATTGTCAAGGCGATTTCATGTCCATTGATGTAAACTTCATGACAAGTCTAAAATACTTGCATTATTTTGTTCTTTTGAATATATTTTACTCCAAGGCTACAAATGGCTTACCATACTTTTTAAAGTCCAACTTAGAGTTTAGTTCAACTTAGGATCTTTGTGGAACACCCCCAGGTTATACAGGGTGGCCCAGAAATAACGGAACGGGGTGATTGCTATAATGAAGACACATGATGCCCGTCATAGCAACTAGTAACGTTCAATGCGTGCGCCATTGTTAGTACCCTTTCTTCTCTATACACAGCTGAACGCACACTCACAATGGCGCACGGTTGCATCGTTCCTCGATGCAGTATGGCGGGCATCATGAGTCTTTAGTATGGCAAGTACCCCGTTCCGTTATTTGTGGGCCACCCTGTATAGAGAGCAGCAATTCAGATTAAATGCAGTGCTGAATGGCATCAGCACCGGGGCATCGGTTGGTTTCGAACTCGGGTCCTGTGATTGGAAACCACAGCACCTCCTTGAGTTCTGGTAGAGAGAGTACAGTTTTAGTCAAACTTAATTTTAGTAACCAAAACCTGCACCATTTCATTACAAACTAATAATTATAACTCCACCATGCTCAAAAGGAATACAAAAATTACAAACGACTAAGTAAAAACCCTGTTATCATTCAAAAAGAGCTGTTTAAACTAAATAGGGCGCTTTCAAAAAATGCATTTGATTAAACCATTTTAAATAAAATATTGTGCATGTGATGTTTTGTTGAAATAGTGATTAGATAGAGAGATAACCAACAACTATCTAAAAACCTCTTTTGAAATTGTTATGTTTATTGATATTTCAGCCGTTTCTGAACCGATTTTTATCAAATAAAGCTTATTCTGCCATTAAAATTGTATGCTCTTTCAAATGTGACACTCAGTTTTTCATTATCTCACAAAAAAAAATATTTTGTGTAGCGCCCTCTCTACCAAAACTCAACTATCCCTGTAAACGGTTATAAGGGAACAAGGCATTCGCTACCTCCATGGCCTCCCTCGATTCATACGCATAATTATTTTGCTTGAAAATCACCTCTTTTTTTATAGAATCGTCGTCAACCACGGATACGTGAATGGAAAGTTCTTTATTATGATAAATACAATTTTTACAGCATATTTCGCGCATGCAGGTCAAGTCATATCTATTTACTATGCAAGGCTTGTATACGAACATTTTCACAATAACGTAACATGAAAGAGAGGGCGAAAGACATTGACAATAATGTCACGAGAACAATTAATTACTGCTTTGCAAATTATTGCGAGAATAATATGATATGTAGATGAGGAAAAATATAATGAAAGCACAAAACTCATAATAAAGCAAATAATAATTGTATGTTTGCATGAAAGTTCATTTGTATTTCGGAGGTAAATAGTAACATGTATTGTGATGATGTCATAATACTTTCTTGTTTTTTCTCAGATAACGCATCGAGTGAGCTCGCGCTACCGAACACTGATTCGCTATGCCCCTGGTCGTACATCCACTGCTACGACCCCCAACGTATCCCCATGATCATCGCCGTCGCGCAGTGCCGCTGCTCCGCCTGCCTCGACCCCGTCACCCACCGTCCCGACCCCAGCCTCGCCTGCCGGCCCGTCTTCTACAACATGCAGGTCCTACGCAGGACGTCGTGCGTGGACGGGTACTTTAGATACGAGGTGAGCTTGCGATGATTATGATGATGACGATGACGATGATGACGGCGGTGGTCTGTAAGTGTTGATGGTGTTGATGATCGATGATGATGATGATGATGACGACGATGATGATGATGATGATGATGATGATGGCGATGATTATGACGATGATAATGATGATGATGCATTATGATGTTAATGATGATGATGATGATGATGATGATGATGACGATGATGACGGTGATATGATGATGATGATGATGATGATGATGATGATGATGATGATGATGATGATGATGATGATGATGATGATGACGGGTACTTGTATAAGTAATATGAGGTTCGATTTTGATGATGTTATAGGAGGTGATGATAATGATGATGACAACCACGACGACGACGATGGCGGCGGCAGTGATTTTAGTGTTGATGGTATTGATGATCGATGGCTTAGAAAAGGAATATTTTCATTATATTATTTGTAACTTTAATATTTCAATTACATTTTCCAACAATATAAATAAATAAATAAATTTTCCAAACTAAAGGGATCGAGTAACTTTGCTGACATGTGCAAAGAGTCGGTGGTATTGTTGTGATCTGATTATTATGTCAACCAAGTACAATGTGTACAAATTGCACGTTAAATGGATGTTATATGGCCGAGTAATGAGCACAATTCAAAATGGTATTCGCTAACTCATTGCACTGACGTTGTACACGGTTATAACTTTCCAGTGGGTAATTACAAATCGGAATAATTTTATTGGTAATACGAATACAACAAGGTATGAAAGAATCACTAGAATACTAGGTAAATTTGTGTGTAGGCATATATTACCATTTAGACAATGTTACTACAGTACATCCATTTGATATCGTAACATTATTGTTATCATTCGTTTCTCTTTCTTCCTTTTAGAAACGCATCGAACCAGTCCCCGTGTCCTGCGGATGTGTTAAAAAAACGTATACAGTACATAAATTGTATTATTTGTTGTACATATCTTGTAAACGTTATCGTTTCCATGTGTTTCTCTTTCTTTCTTCCTTTTTCAGAAACGCATCGAACCAGTCCCCGTGTCCTGCGCATGTATGAGAACAAGATCGTCAACGGGAGTAATGCCCAATATATCTTCCCCCTTCGGTGACGAACTAAGTAGCAGTGCCTAAAACTAGAAGGCTTAAACCATGAACTAGCAAGTATCGTAATAGTAGGGGAACTCGCCACTCAGGTGAACTCGGCCACTTAATTTCCAACGCTCCGCTATAGCGCGCCCCTTACTACGTTGTCATAAATTGCCGATGCAACGCAAGTGCAGCTATATATCGGGTGGAAAAGTAATACCCGATCATTCAGTCGCTGCTCGTTCGCTTCGAATGTTTCCGTGTAGGTGGCCGAGTTCACCCCCTGACCGAGTTCCACCCCTGACCGAGTTCGTCTACCACTCCGGTAGCAGTGCCTAACTTCAAACGCACAAATGATATAAACGATAAACCCGCATGTATCAGTGCCTAAACTAGAACGCACAAACCAATGTAAAAGGTGAACAAGTACGTTACATAATCATTGCTATTCTGCTATATACGATTCAAAAGCAAAATAGTTTTCAGAGTTATATTTGTAAAGAGTTGTATATTTCCAGCGACTGGCTGGGATACTCCCTAGGGAGTGGAAAATGTGCACTTAATGTGCAGGAATGTTTGCAGTGTGTATCCGTTGACCGGGGTAATAATAATCGTGTAAAGCGCTATGATCCCCACGGGAATAGCGCTATATATATATAACAGTTATTATTATTATTATTATTTACATGGTTCTGGTTATTTTGTTTTGAGCTGTGCTTAAAACATGTTTTCCAAAAAAGAAAATAAAGAGAATAATGAAATATATTTAGGGAATAACACGACACTGATAATTAATCGAAATGCTTATTTTAATCACGCACAAAATCGTGATCCTGAGTAGATATATCACTTATAGAATTGTAGAAATATATACAATACAAATATTAATATTTAACAAAGTTATATTAGTTTATCTCTTATTATTTGTATTATACATTGTATATATATATTCGGAATACAATAACTGGTTTGTCTATCTACCTATATCATTCTATTCATCTATCTATTTATCTATCTATCTATAATTTCGCATTAAAGCGGTTTCCGATTTTTTTTTATAATACGAATACAAAACATTGTCAAATGGGGTATAAATAACGAAGCGGGGAAATAGAAAATAGGGACATATTTTGATGAATTGGGAGAAATGTATATACAAATTATTAGGCAAAGAAAAGGACATTAAATTACGTGTATAACTATTTCCCTTTAATGAGGAAAACGTCCAAACTGTAGAAAAGACTCGGAAGTGAAGCGATTTATTTATAAAAAAAGTATTAAAGCAACGAAAGGTGTTGAAAAACCTTTTAATGTACCTCGTTGTAAGTGGCTAAGATTATGTAGTGTTTGTAATAATGTACATCGTTGTAAATGGTCAAGATATTAGGTAGTGTTTATGCATTTGAAAGACGGGCAATAAATCACACTGAAAATGGTGGGCTGAAATAAGAGCTATTAGATAAAAACCTGAACCAATATATCAAGTGTGTTAACCCGAAATATATTAAAGAAGACTCTTTTGAATACCTATAGACGTCATTATCAAGTTTGTTTATCCGAAAGCTATTAAAAACGTTTTTATGTGTTGTTGTTTTTTTTTACATTTTAGTGCGTACCGTTAATAGATGCTGTTGTTACACCATGCAGTTAGATGGTTAAACGTATTTTCTATTTATCTTTTTCATTCGCAAAATTGTGTTGCAGATTCGATTACCGCCGAAACCTATTTTGTATGAATTATATTTATTTTATATCAGATTAGTTTCCTTTATGACTATTTAATTGTGTTAAATTGTCAATTGTATTTTCTGATTTTCTGATTGTTCATCACATGGAAAATGTAAATTAGTATAGCTGTAGTAATAAGAATTGAGATATTATGATTATAGTTGATCATAAATTAGTTTTGGTAAATAGATTTCAACTAAATCTCACCACAAATGAAATTTGAAACACATATTGAAAATGGCATACAAATTATATTTGTCATGAAACGAATTAGCAAGACAATACGTAGATGCTGAGTAATGTAAATAAACTTGTTTCATTCCATTCATTACATGAAATCGAAAACAACTCCAATTCTTAAAGGGATAGTTGAGCTTTGGTATAGAGGGCGCTACACAAAAAGGAATTGTGATATATTGAAAGACCGAGTGGCAAATTTGAAAGAGCATACAATTTTGATGACAGAATAAACTTTATTTGATCAAAATCGGTTCAAAAAAGGCTAAAATATCCATAAACATAACCATTTGTAATAATTTAGGTTCCCCACAATAATTCGATAATTTTGAACCAACCGTTAAACAAATTTGTTAAATGCTTCCTCTTTTCACAAATTTTCGAAAGAGGTTTTTAATTAGTTGTTGATTATCTCTCTTTCTAATCAGTATTTCAACAAAACACCACATGCACAATATTTTATTTAAAATGGTTGAAACCAATGAGTTTTCGAGAGCGCCTTCTTGATTTTTGAATGATAACATGCTTTTTACTTAGTCATTTGTAATTTTGCATCCATTTCGAGTATGGTGGAGTTATAACTATTAGTTTGTAATGTAATGGTGCAGGTTTTGGTTACTAAAATTTAGTTTGACTAAAACTGTACTCTCTTTACCGAAACTCAACTATCCCTTTAACAAATGTACATGTACTTAATATTACCGTTTACACTTAAAATGGCACTGGTGAAAATTTACACCGCATATTAATACCCACACATTTAAGTTAAATAAGCTGCAATGACTCTGTCATAGAGACAGTGTTTATAATAATTATTTATGAATTGTATATAAAATACACCAAACTGAACAACTAATTCTTTATGCTGCTTGTCAAGTTGTCAATCAACTATTTATGTGTGAAAAAAAAGGAATCTCTAGCTGGATTATTCTAGATTGTTTTAATTAAAATAAGAAAATGCAAGACGATGAATTATTTGCCTAATATGTGTTTTGATTATAGCATCGACTTCCCTGACTGTGTGTTCAAGTGATCCATTAAAGGACAATGAAACCCAAGCAAAATGTTGCTTTCATAGACTTGAAGAGATTAGGAGGAATACTCTCTGAAAGTTAGAGCATAATATGGCAAGAAAGACAAAACTATGGCTCTTTGCAAATATCCATTTATTTCTATGAGTGACTCAAATTGGCAGCGCACTCTGGCAAAGTTGTGGACTACTCCCTATACGTTTTGTACACAAAATTGTTCAATTTTCTTAAAATATATGTTTACCCTTCGTTTGAGTTCAACATATATTTTGTAGAATACATGACATACACAACATATCGTGAGTTTGGGGAATGTAAAAGTATGATTATGAAGAAAACTGTCAAAATGGGAGAATTTGTGTACAAAACATATCAGGGGGGTAGTCCACAATCTTTTTAGAATGCGTTGCCAATTTGAGTTCCCCATATAAAGGAATACATGGGCATCTTCAAAGAGCCATAGGTTTCTTGTTTATGGCCCGATTATGCTCTAACTTTGATAGATTATTCCTCCTAATCTCTTCAAGTCTATGAAGGCAATAGTTTGCTTGGGTTTCATTGCCCTTTAACTTTGTATAATTTCAACCAATATATCACTTGAAGCTTTCCCACTTCTCTTGTATCTTGTTGTTTGGCTTATGGTAAAGAGAGGAATGAAATAGGTTTTTATTTTTCAAATGTCTCCATAATCATGAATTTATTATTGTTGAATTTGAGAGCGTCTATAGACGGTTTCCGACAGTAGTCAAGAGTATCTGAATTAGGATACTCAATCGTCCATAGTATCCAAATTTGGTTACTTTATGCGAACAATCGGGATAAAATCAGACATTGATTTTTAGGTTTCTGTTTTCACTGGGTAAACTTTATTCTTTTCTATGAAATTCTTACACATCATTCTCAAGAATCTAACAATGAAATTGGTATATAATTTAAGTTCCAAATATTACTTTTGGAGAAAATATAAAGTGAATGGATCACTTTTACGATGCTTTTCCTTGTTTTTCAGCAGGCAGCGGCGCCACAGCTTGTGGTCTGTCGCCACCTTAAGGGTAAAGTCCTGTTTAGTATACTATAGTACATGTACCACAGTGTACCATGTTAAAGTGATCTAGTAACTTTGTTGACATGTGCAAAATGTGATGAATGCTTGATAAAAAATGTGTCTTCCTGTGATCTGATATGTCAACTGAGTGATGTGTGAAAAGTGCATGGTAAATGAATGGCATATATGACAAAGTGGTATACAAAGTGGAATCTGCAAACCAACTGCACTCACTTTGTACATTAGATTGATAAAGTAGGTTTTATCGGCCAATTTCGTAAGCTTCTCATTCGTTTTGATACGCGTGTCATTCTATTTCGCGAAATTGAGCTGAAGGCTAGCAATTGTGGTTCAAAAATGCATTTTGTTCATACGATTTAGCTCTTCAGTCAAGTGATTTACCGCTGTTAGCATTTAATTTTTTTTAAAACACGCTATTTGCATTCAATTTCGCCAACGGATTTTACGGAAGGCGGTATTACGTAATCACGAAATAGAAACACGCTTTAAACCGAATGCAAACAAAATGTTTTCGAATGATCGTTATATGAATTCGAATGCTAAAAAACGAATTTGAACTGCAAAATACAGCTGCGATGACAAAATCGGCGAAATTGAATGCACACAAAATGAATTCGTGTGGCCAACTTACGAAATTGACCTTGAAATCCTATATTACTTCTCCCAATACAGATTTTAGAATCATAACTGCACAATAGCTGCTTAAGTTATTTCACTACACCGACCCAGACCAACTTTTTAAACATTTAAAGGGATAGTTCAGTTTTGGTAGAGAGGGCGCTAGACTACTTTTTTGTTGTGAGGTAATGAAAAACTGAGTGTAAAATTTGAAAGAGCATAATATTTAAATAATAAAATCATCTTTGTTTGATCAAAATCGGTTCAGAGACGGCTGAAATATCCATAAATATAACAATTTGTAATAAAGCTGGGGCCCCAGGTTTATTAGAGAATTTTGAACCAGCCGTTAAAAATTCAAAAAAATGCTTCCTCTTTTCAAAAAGTTACAAAATAGGTATTTAAATAGTTGTTGGTTATTTCTCTATCTAATCACTATTTCAACAAAACATCACATGCACAATATTTTATTCAAAATGGTTGAAACCGATGAGTGTTTAGAGAGCGCCCTCTTACGTTTTAACGGCTCTTTTTTAATGATAACATGATCTTTAATACGTCATTTGTAATTTTGTGTTCATTTCTAGTTATAACTATTAGTTTGTAATGTAATGATGCAGGTTTTGGTTACTAAAATTCAGTTTCACCAAAACTGTACTCTCCTTACCAGAACTCAACTATCCCTTTAAGTTATACATATCTTTATAATGAAAGAGAATTTTGGACAACCAAGACCTGTTCCCTGCTTTTATTGGCAATACGAATACAAAGAGGTATGTGAGCACCGATGGAGTTTCAAGTAAATTCATTGGATTTGTTAACAATTTATGTTCTAAGATCCCTTTGAGACTCTGTTTTGTTTTGATGCGCCATAGAAAGAAAAACATTAAAATCCAATTGGAATTCTAGCGGTTCCCTCATACCTTGTTTTATTCGTATTAACAATAAAAGCATGGGAAAGGTTTCGGTTTTTCAAATTTCCATTTCATTCAAAAGATATTTACGATTGAATTGTTCGGATATGAAATTGTATACGGGACCTTTTCAGCCGTGTACAAAGTCAGTGCAATGAGTAAATGAATATCACTTTGCATTTTCGCACATTTCTCGGCCAAATAACAACCAATTAACTTGATTATTTTCACACATTACTTTCTGGACATATCAGATCACACCAATACACATTTTATTTACCACGCATCACTTTTTGCACAAAGTTACTAGATCCCTTTAATATTCAAGATTCAAGATTCAACTTTTATTCGTCCAACATAATGCATTTGTTCTCCCTGTATTGTTGTGGGGGATGCAAATTTATTCATCGTTTCACAAGAATGATAAATATAGTTCCACGTAATTCATAACCAATGTTTAACATAAAAATTTCCTCAGGTATTGCAGACATCATTGCAATAACGAAACTGTTGGGTAAGAGTCAAAACAACGTTCAGACAATTATTATCATATTAGGTGATTAGGTGATTAAGTGCCTTAAACATTGAGAAACGCTACAATTCTAAGTAATTTTTTTTACTTTTGTCAATGTTTTCTTATCCAAAGATACCGTACCGTATGGCATTAGCATTTTCTTTAAATAGATTTTCATGTTGCATATAATAGTTACGTTAACACCCGGGTCAGACTGACCCGGAAAAGAGTCCGTTGGGGCCACACTCTATTCAGGTTTCAAAAATTGACTCGGAATGGGGTCAGATGTGACCCCATTCCGGGTCTTCGTGACCCTATTCCGAGTCATTTTTTGAACCTGAACGGAGTGTGGCCCCAACGGACTCTTTTCCGGGTCAATTCTGACCCGGGTGTTTTTAGAGTGTGGGTGAATGCCCACTATTGTAAATACTTAGTATAGCATGTGTATGTATTCATAATTTCGTGCCGTATTCAAATGTAAGTATATTACCTATACATAAATAAGGATCCTAGCTACTAACGCCCAAATAGCAATTGTTGCTTATTCTATAGGGTCCTTTTACCAATTTTATTTGCTAACATTTTTTATATATTATTTTTATCTTGTTATCTTTGGATATATTGGTAATAAGGTTATTCATTCATTCATATCCCTTTAATAGAATCCACCGTATTTCAAGATCCTCTTACCATTAATGATTATCACTGTGACCTAATAAAAAAAAGCGTCTATAGTAAAAATCGTCATTAAAAGTAACGAAATGATGGTGATATTAAAATTAATATCCAATTGTATGCCTAACCTTGAACATACCCTGAAGGCCACATCTCACCATCTTCATCATGATGGTAGACAGTTTTGTGTGGCAGGGTTTAGGGGGGACTATTTGAGCCCATTTAAAAACCCAAGTTGGATAGCTGTTTCTTAAAACTTAGGGGTGAGGGGGCTTGGACTACACGTTGTGGGAGTTTGTTCTATATGTTGACAACCCTTTGACTGTATAGAAGATAAGATAAGATAAGATAAGATAAGATAAGATAAGATAAGATAAGATAATATAAGATAAGATAAGATAAGATAAGATAAGATAAGATAAGATAAGATAAGATAAGATAAGATAAGATTTCCGGCATCAAGAGCGAAAGAACAAAGTATAGCTCACGGATTTCATCATATTTCAAGATTCTCCTCTCGATTCATGATTAAAACATTTAAAGTCTAAAAGTAACGTTAATTTGAAAAGCGTCATTAAAACTAATAGAAAGAGGGAGAAACTTAACATATACATGCATATAATTTTTTTTTCTAACAAAAGCAAAATAACAATACACAAAGTCGCTCAAGGATTCCAAACGATTTTGATATCTTTCTCTCCATGAATATATTAATTATGATTTGCTTTTCTTTTCTCTTTTTTCTTTCTTCAAAAATAGCATTACGCTGTAACTAGGAAACGCGTAACAAAAGCAAAATAACAATACACAAAGTCGCTCAAGGATTCCATACGATTTTGAGATCTTTCTCTCCATGAATATATTAATTATGATTTGCTTTTTTTTTCTCTGTTTTCTTTCTTCAAAAATAGCATAACGCTGTTACTGGGGAACGCGTAATTAAAACTTACTTAATGAGAGGTAAAGTGCTCAATGCAAACTCATTAAAATGAATGGAATGTACATCTTATGGGCATGGTGTACGTTTTTACGTTTTTTATGTGAGATAATGAAAAACTGAGTGTAAAATTTTAAAGAGCATACAATTTTAATGGCAGAATAAACTTGATTTGATACAAATCGGTTCAGAAGCAGCTGAAATATTAATAAATATATCCGATCGGAATAAATCTGGGGCCCAGATATATACGATGATTTTTTTTTTTTTATTGAAAAAAAAGCTTACACTTTTTCAAATATTTTCAAAAAAGGTTTTAAAATAGTTGTTGATGATCTTTATATTTAATCATTATTTCAACAACACATCACATGCATAATTTTGTATGAAAAATGGTTGAAACCAGTGCTTTTTAGAGAGCGCCCTCTTGTGTTTTAATGGCTCTTTTTGAATGATAACAGGCTTTTTACTTAGTCGTTTGTAATTTTGTATACCTTTCGAGCATGGTGGAGTTATTACTATTAGTTTGTAGTGTTGTTGTGCAGGTTTTGGTTACTAAAGCTCAGCCTTATCAAAACTGTACTACCCCAGGCATTTAAAGGGACTTAGTAACATTGTCCAAATCCTCAAAAATCCCATTGGAATGCTAGCGGTTCCCTCATACTTGTTGTATTCGTATTAACAATAAAATCATGGGACAAGTTTCGGTTTTTTAAATGTTACTTTCGTTAAAAAGATATTTACGATTGAAATGTTCAGATGTTAAATTATCCACTAGATGACCATGATGATTGGATCGTCAAAACCGTGTACAAAGTGAGTGCAATGAGTTAGTGAATATCACTTTGCATTTTTGCTCATTACTCGGCACGGGCGTAGCGAGTTACGTAATACCTATTCAACTGGGGGGGGGGGGGATGGATGAATAGATCATCCCCCCCCCCCCCCCAGTTGAATGGGTATCAATAACATGTCTACGCAATACTCGGCCATATAACGTCCATTTAACTTGAGATTTTAACACAACACCCGGTGGACATATCAGATAACAACAATATACATTTTATCAACCACTCATCACTTTTCGCACATGTCAACAAAGTTACTAGATCCCTTTAAGAGTTCGCCATCATATTAACGGTCGGTACGACCGTTTGGTTTGTCTAGCGTCTGCAGACCCTTTACTGTATTTCGTGTTTGTACTTGATAATCACACTCCAAATCAAGGGGTATTTTGGTAAAGCGTAATCAATTATTGATTAAATTACATTATGAGTAACTGAAAGCAAAAATTCAAGCGTTTTGTTCCCTTTTATAAAGCACTGAGCCAGCGTGTTTTACAATAATACACACCGAAAGCAGCTCGTCTGACTAAAGCACCGAACAACCTTTATATGACTTGTATATAATTATGTCGTCGCTCAATAGCCTTTTGAGAGCCTCTTGAACATAATTGACCTCGTCGAAATTAATGAGGACTCCGTTTTTAAATAATCAGAAACCTAATTTTGTTTTCATCATATTTTTGTTCAATGAAGAGGAGGTAAAAGGTGAACAATTTCTATGAAATTGTGCAATCTATGTTATTCTCCGGAATTTGTTTTCTAGTGTGGTTATTACAAAATACGATAGAAACTATAATTATTACAGTTATTATAACTTCATTGTCATTGCTCAATCTGTCATATTCTCCACCATCGTTATAGTTACCATCGCTTTTGTCAATTATTTCGTAGAACGACCAATAAAAACATCCTGAATTCTTATGTAAATATAGTTTTAGTGCGTAACCTGGTATATTTACGAAAGGCTCATGTACATTATATACCCATAACAAAAATTACAAATGCGTCAATCGGTGTTCCTTTATTGTTCGTGGCGTATGTATTCAGGAATTCTAGCTTTTTCTTATAAAAAATATATTTGTACAAAGTGCAATGTGTGAGGTTGTTGCATCCTTAGACCATTCTCCCTCTGAAATTATAGTCGCTTATCCCATTTAATAGTTCAACAACAATTATATCAGTAATACATTTTTAATTATTCGAACTTGAAGGAAATTGACCAGAACTTTTTTTGTTTAATAATTGAAATTAGCAAAGAAAAATAAAGGCTTCGAACCCGAGACCTCCGGATTACTAGACCTGTGCTCTACCATCGGGCCAGAAAGACCTTTGAATGGGGGAAATACCTTGAAACGCTTTCACTAGATTAAAAGGGTAGTACAGCTTTGGTAAGGTGAGCTTTAGTTACCCAAACCTGCACAATAACATTACAAACTGAGTTATAACTCCACCATGCTCGAAAGGTATAGAAAATTACAAACGACTAGGTAAAAAGCCTGTTATCATTTTTTGTTAAAGAGCCATTAAAACACAAGAGGGCGATCTCTAAAAAAGCATTAGTTTCAACCATTTCTTATACAAAATAATGCATAAGTGATGTTTCGTTGAAATAATGATTAAATAGAGAGATCATCATCAACTATTTAAAAACCTCTTTTGAAAATTGTTGAAAAAGTGTAAGCATTTTTTTTATTTAAAGGGATAGTTGAGTTTTGGTCAAGAGGGTGCTACACATAATAATTTTTTTGTGAGATAATGAAAAACTGAGTGTAAAATTTGAAAGAGCATAATATTTTAGTGACAGAATTAACTTTATTTGATCAAAATCGGTTCAGAAACGGCTGAAATATCCATAAACGTAATTTTTAGATTTTTAAATAATGCTTCCTCGCTTCAAATATGTTCAAAAGAAGTTTTTTAATAGTTGTTGATTATCTCTCTATATAATCACCATGTTTACGAACCTTCACATGCACAATATTTTATTTAAAATGGTTTTAAACCAATGAGTCTTTAAAGAGCGCCATCTTGAGTTTGAACGGCTCTGTTTGAATGATAAAAGGCTTTTTACTTAGTCGTTTATAATTTTGTATTCCTTTCGAGCATGGTGGAGTTATAACTATTAGTTTGTAATGTAATGGTGCAGGTTTTGGTTACTAAAATTCAGTTTGACCAAAACTGTACTCTCTTTACCAGAACTCAACCATCCCTTAAAAAAAAATCACCTAAGTCTTGGGGGGAACGAGCTTTTGCTCATGCCGGACCAGCCCTGTGGAATTCATTACCACAAGAGCTGAAGAACTCCAACTCTTCGGCATCCTTCAAGGGCAACCTAAAATCTCATTTGTTCACTTGTGCGTTTTGAAGACAGACATTCTTTATGTATATATATATTCCTTTATATGATGTACAAAATTTCCTTATGTTCGTAATGTATTTATGTTGTAAAGCGCCTTGAGCATTTAATCAAAATGGATAATGGCGCTATATAAATCTTATGTATTATTATTATTATTATTATTAATAAATCTCGGGCCCAGATTTATTCCGATCGGATATGTTTATTGATATTTCAGCCGTTTCTGAACCGATTTTGATCAAATAAAGTTTATTCTGCCGTTAGAATTGTGTGCTCTTTCAAATTTTACACTCGGATTTTCATTATCTCACAACAAAATTATTTCGTGCAGCGCCCTCTATACCAAAACTAAACTACCCCTTTAATTTATGTATGTTCATTACTTTCGTTATCACGAATAACATCGAAATACCATTTAATTCCCTTTTGAATATTCAAAATCACTGGCATTTTCCCGAAGAGACAGAGAGGGCTAAAAAAACAATTAAAAAACATGACAATGCTAACGCTGATGACTATCGGATATTTTCCCCTTCCGCGTCATGCTCACAAAGAATAACAATCTTGTTCACCTTCAAAATAATGTGCACTAAACGTGTCATGCTTTAACTTTGTAGTTTCTGTTTTATATTTGTTCGACATCTAACGTTTATCACTTGCGATATATATCATGATATTCTAACTCCCCTTCTCTGTTTTAATGAATTCACCAGAATTCTCCCTCGATCGTTATCATATATTAGTTATTATTCTTCCTTTTCTATTGCGAAATCATTGGGCGATATATTCCTTTAATTTTCCCTCACAAACGATTTGTTCTAGTTCTCGTCCAGTCTTGTAAGTTTCATTATAAAAATGTATCTCATCCGAGAAAGGGGGAAAATTGAGAATAATGGTTTTTTTCGGTCCTCACTCTCGGTTCATCTTTACTCCCGGGGCATGTAGCCCACATGTGGACACATGACTCCATGTGCATGTAGCACACATGTGTAGAACCTGACTCCCTAAATCTAACCCTGGAACCTACATGTGAACGCATGACTCCCAGAACATGTAACCCATTGTGTGAACACCTGACTCCCGGCGCATGTAGCATACATGTGAACACCTGAATCCCGGTGTATGTAACCCACATGTGAACACCTGACTCCCGGTGTATGAAACCCACATGTAAACACCCGACTCCCAGTGCGTGTAACCCACATGTGAACACCCGACTCCCAGTGCAGTTAGCACATAAGGTGTACACCTGAGTCCCAGTGCATGTAACCCACGTGTGAACACCCGACTCCCGGTGCATGGTACCTGCATGTGAACACAGGGGAAGACCGTCGAGGGCTGTGTTGACTTGGGAAACAAACACAGCCAGACGATTGTTAGTTGATATTCCGTGTTTAAATACCAAGGGTAGACCATGGACCCTAAACTATCGCTCATACAACTAGATCCGGGTGTTTTTTTTTTGTATCAAGCGTTCATCGTTCAAACAAAGTTGTTTATTTACACTCGTATCTTTCGATCTTGATAATGATGTGTTATTGTAAAGTTGAAATGTGTTGTAATATGCCCACATTGTCAGCTAATGACGATATAAATTGTTATATATATAACGGTCATTCATGGGATAAACATACTGTGGTCAGGTAGTGACGTTATTCAAGTCTATCAATATTCCTAAAAATAGCTTTAATGACAATTTCGGTAATTCAAAAGTTGTGTCTCAAAGGGTGTCTCAAAAATAATGGTACAGTCAGGAAAACAATTATTAAAATATGATAATATGATAATTTTTCGGTTATTTGGTACCATTACAGAGGAATAGTTGTGCTTTCAAATGCTCTTTGTATAACATATTTCCATTCAGCGGATCTCAAATTATATCTGATTGTATACGAAAATACAAAAACTCAATTTGTGCCGATTTGCGTATTTGCACTGAATATGGCGTTGGACATTCGTTGCACACATTTAGTCTTCTCATTAGACTTATGCTATTATAACGATGTAATCATGGCTAGAGTATAATTATAATTGTCACTGCTGACGCTGGAAGGGTTAACGGTGGTTAAATATGGTACAATCTCCCTAAAAAGCAAGTTTTCTGGATGGTGTCGCAAAGCTGAAGGCGTTTGCCTTGTTACTCTTTTATTAATTGTAGACATTTGTCAGGCTTTGCGTTTGAATATTGAGACCATAAAGAGAGTTTACTCAATTAAGGGATAGCTGATTTTAAAGTGTAGCAAAGGCTCGCATTGTAATAATATTCATTAATGCTCAAACACTACTTCAGTAGACGAATCTTTGAAGACTGTGTAAAGCCTCTGTTGACCAAACAAAATGCGTGGAATATATTTAAATGTAATTCAGACATTGGTAAGAACACATTTAAGAACCATATCTAGCCAATTTAATAATTGTTTAATACATGCTACATTTTTTCATTTAATGCACAGCACGTAAATTGACCCAAAGTGGATTTCGACATTTTTGAAAACAAATGACCATATCTCACGACCGATAAACTCAATTAAGCTGAGATAAAAAGCATCAGGAAGCCTGATAATTTGTCTTTAATATGACACAAAATATGTATGTTTTTCAAATTACTTTCATACCTTTAAAAAATATTTTCCAACTGTACCATTCTTTTTTAACTATGTTTTAATAAGAACACATCATGAGTTTAATAGTTATTCAAGACTATCAATAATTCTAAAAAGCTTTCAATTTGAAGTGTCCACATAATTATCGAGTGACACTTATTTTAGTAATTTATACCATATTTGGCAGTATTTCAATTTTTTTAAATATATATTTAGATAGGAACAAAAGTTTAATAATTATTCCAGACTATCAATATTCCTAAAAATAACTTTTATTTTGAAGTGTCTACATAATTATCGAGTGACAATTATTTGGGTCGTTTATTCCAAACTTGGCAGTATCTTTAAAAGAACGAATATATTTAAAATCATGAGTTTAATAATTTTGTTAAAGGCTAACAATATTCCTCAAAAAAAGTCTTCATTTTGAAGTGTCCACATAATTATCCATTAGCATTTTCTTGGTCATTTATTCCAAACTTGCGGTGGTATTTTAATAAGGCCAAGTACATACCAAGTAAACGCCCCTTTTGGACATCCATTCATGAACAATATTGATTCAGAATTTAAACGTTCCCTGAAATCCAAATGCAAGTTGCCTTCAGCTATTATGTATTAGTGTATACATCAACAATGTGTTAACTATTTGACCTACATATGTTTTGTTTATTTTTCAAACATTTTAGCAATTATTTTCTTCAGTTTGCTCTGCCCCACCTCTAAAACAACTCTCCAGAGTAAAATTCCCCCAGTGACATCATCTGTAAATCAATCCTCAATTACTAATAAGATGAACAATACAGGGTGGAATGCAACTTTGCCCAAGGTGTACCATTCTTTTTTAACTATGTTTTAATAAGAACACATCATGAGTTTAATAGTTATTCAAGACTATCAATAATTCTAAAAAGCTTTCAATTTGAAGTGTCCACATAATTATCGAGTGACACTTATTTTAGTAATTTATACCATATTTGGCAGTATTTCAATTTTTTTAAATATATATTTAGATAGGAACAAAAGTTTAATAATTATTCCAGACTATCAATATTCCTAAAAATAACTTTTATTTTGAAGTGTCTACATAATTATCGAGTGACAATTATTTGGGTCGTTTATTCCAAACTTGGCAGTATCTTTAAAAGAACGAATATATTTAAAATCATGAGTTTAATAATTTTGTTAAAGGCTAACAATATTCCTCAAAAAAAGTCTTCATTTTGAAGTGTCCACATAATTATCCATTGGCATTTTCTTGGTCATTTATTCCAAACTTGCGGTGGTATTTTAATAAGGCCAAGTACATACCAAGTAAACGCCCCTTTTGGACATCCATTCATGAACAATATTGATTCAGAATTTAAACGTTCCCTGAAATCCAAATGCAAGTTGCCTTCAGCTATTATGTATTAGTGTATACATCAACAATGTGTTAACTATTTGACCTACATATGTTTTGTTTATTTTTCAAACATTTTAGCAATTATTTTCTTCAGTTTGCTCTGCCCCACCTCTAAAACAACTCTCCAGAGTAAAATTCCCCCAGTGACATCATCTGTAAATCAATCCTCAATTACTAATAAGATGAACAATACAGGGTGGAATGCAACTTTGCCCAAGGTGAGGGATTGCTCACATTAGCATCACACGTTTGAATACTATTGTAACTGACACACTTTCAATTTCAAAAGCAGTTGCTATGTCAGATAAGCTCAATCATGATAACGACAAGAATGGCATTGTATTGAAACATGTAGTACTTGATATTGTGACATGTTCTTTTGTAAGTATGTCTTTTGTTCATCTTCGGTTAGCTGACCAATGATTGACAGGTGATGTCACTGGGGGAATTTTACTCTTGATAGTTTTGTTTAGAGGTGGGGCAGAGCAAACTGAAGGAAATAATTGCTAAAATGTTGTAAAATATTCAAAACATATGTATGTCAAATAGTTAACAACTATATAGTTGATCGGAAATAATATCGCTAATGATATAGTTGATGTATACACTAATACATAACAAATTAGTTGAAGGCAACTTGCATTTGGAGTTCAAGGAAGATTTAAGGGAAAACCGAACTATGCGTGTAAATGTTTTATTATGGACAACTATCGTTCCCTAATTAAACATCAATTTTCCATGTTTCCACATTATCATCTAGCGTCCAGTAACGGTTTTTATATGTTATTTCAAACGTGATGATATGTTTTGTCAAGGCAATTCACACACCCATTAAGTGTCGCCATTAAGGGGTGTATTTTTTTTTCAGAAAGGATATAAAATATATTAACACAAATATCGGTAGTCAACGGGGAAAGTGCCAACTGATGCGTATTGTAATACTACCTCGTATTTGAGCAAGTCGTTCTATTGGGGGGTTTTTTTAAGTAAAATCGTACGTAACATCTCCAGGTAAAGTCATCTCGGTATGAAGTGGATCGGTAAGTAGGAAGGGTTATCTTAATAGGGGTGTATAATGTGAAAGAGGAAATCATCAGGAAAAAAAATACATTCGGAAAAAATGTATTACGACAAAAAAAAAAACACCGTCGCCTTTGTTTCATCCGTACATACATATAGGCCTAAGATACAGCAGGGGTCGTGGAAGTCCCCCTTTTCTTCATTTTTGTTTAGGTGAGTTTTATTTTTCCATAATTATTATGCAAAATACGCTTTCGTTTTTCTTGTTTCCAAACATGTCGCAATCATGAACGTACATTCGCGTATTACATTGGCGAGATAGGGGGAGGGGGTGGGGGAGGAGACGTTGGGGGATATTGTTGGCGGATGGTTTAAGTTTGCAGATTCCTAGAATGTTTGAACTTATATATCACCTTTTATTTCAGCTAACCGTCTCTTTCTTCATTTTTTTTTCTTTTTTGGCGGGTAAAATCGCAACATCTCCAGAAAAGTCATCTCGGTATATTAAGGTTGGTCGGTAAGTAGGAAGGGTTGTATCTTGTCAGGCGTGTCAGGTGAAGCAGGAAATCATCAGGAAACAAAAATACATTCGGACAAAATGGACAAAGAAACAACAAATCATCACCGTCGCCTTTGTTCCATCCGTACAGACATAGGCCTAAAGGGCAGCAATTAGGGGTTGTGGAAGTTCCCCTTTTCTTCGTTTTTGACATTGTTTGAGGCCGGGTGAAAACGGTGACATTCTAATCGGACAAGAAGATGCATCATCCCCCTTTACCGGCCACATGTTATTTCCTCCATATTCCCCATGAATACACTTACACACATGCACGCACGCACATGCACACATACGCACACAAACACACACATACACACACACACACACACACACACACACACACACACACACATACACACACATACACACCCTCAGACGCACATACATACACACATACTGCACGCAAACACAAACACAGTCATTGTTATACGAACGACTTAACGGGTCAACTTTCAAATCAGCTCAATTAAATTCAATCAATGTTTATTCCAATTTACGTTCTCGCAGCCGAAGCTGAATTGCATTGTCATTATTTGTATTCATGTAGATATTGATAGTCTGTATGCACTCTATATAACAAATCTACATTCAGATGTCTTATTGTTTGCGTTACGTTTGTATCATTGTCACAGAGGGGTTCAAAGTCTGAATTGCAAATTGCAGACGATAGTAAACAGACTAATACATTGGAATAGGTTTACTTCATGTATCTAAATCGACCGAACCAACCCATATCGGATGTTTTATGCGTTGCTCACATGTGTGCCTCATAATATTATTATATCGTAGTTAACCCGTACCTGACTAGATGTTGGCATTCCCACAGAGTTTATACAGGGCCCACCAGGTTCCAGTAGGCAATGGGTTCTTAAAGGGATCTAGTAACTTTGTTGTAATGTGCAAAAAGTGATGAGTAGTTGATACAATGTATATTGTTGTTATCTGATATGTCCATTGGGTGTTGTGTGAAAATTTCAAGTTAAATGGACTTTATATGGCCGAGTAATGAGCAAAAATGCAAAGTGACATTCACTAACTCATTGCACTCACTTTGTACACGGTTCTGACGAGCCATTGGATAATTTGACATCTGAACACTTCAATCGTAAATATCTGTTTAACGAAAGGGAAATTTGAAAAACCGAAACCTGTCCCATGCTTTTTCTGTTAATAAGAATACAACAAGGTATGAGGGAACTGCTAGAATTCCAATTAGATTTGGAAGATTTGGACAATGTTACTAAGTCCCTTTAAGTGTATTCAGGGTTAGCCTATTGTCTCGCTCAACCTCCTGTGGAAACATGTGATGCGGTGGCGTAGTGTGATCGGACTGATTTTGGGGAGGGGGGGGGCACGCCTTAAATATTTCTTTATTTTTTGTTCAAAAAAGTTCCCCTTATGTTTTCTTATATTGTTTTTTTGTCAAATAATTAGGGGCATCAGCCACCCGTAACTCATTGTATACCTCACTGTATTCGTATTACCAATAAAACATGGAACCGCTTTCGGTTTTACAAAGTGTTCTTCCGTTATAAAGAAATGTATGATTGAAGTGTGCAGATTTATTATTATCTACCGGATAATCATATCTGTGTACAAAGTCATTGCAATGAGTTAGCGAATATCATTTGGCATGTTCGCCCATTACTCAGTCATATTATGACATTCATATACTATATAATGTGCACTCAACACTCAGTGGACATAGTCATCAAATCACAATAATACACATTCTATCAACCATTTGCTATTTTGTTCACATGTCAAAATAGTTTACTAGATCCCTTTAAAGGGTTAGTTCAGTTTTGGTATAGAGGGCGCTACACGAAATACATTTGTTTGTGAGATAATGAAAAACTAAGTGTAAAATTTGAAAGAGCCTGCAGTTTTAATGACAGAAAAAGAATTTATTTGATCAAAATCTGTTCAGAAACGGCTGAAATATCAATAAATATATATGATCGGAATAAATCTGGGGCCCAGATTTATTCGATGATTTTGTTTTTTTATTTAAAAATGCTTAAACTTTTTCAAAAAATTTCAAAAGCGGTTTTTAAATAGTTGTTGATGATTTCTCTATTTAATCATTATTTCAACAAAACATCACATGCATAATTTTGTATGAAAAATGGTTGAAACCAATGCTTTTTTAGAGAGCGCCCTCTTGTGTTTTAATTGCTCTTTTTTAATGATAAAAGGCTTTTTACTTAGTCGTTTGTAATTTTCTATACATTTCGAGCATGGTGGAGTTATAACTAGTAGTATCCAGGGTTAACACAAATGATATGGGTGGCTGACGTCATTATTAGCGTTCCGGGTTCGCTCAAGTCCCCATGTATGCAAAGTTTGACTTGTGGAGACAGAAGTCAGTAAACATGCAGGGCAATCATCAACATCGTTAGGGATTTCTACTGATTACTGACCAATCTATAAATAAATATATAAATACAATCAGCGGTCGAAGAAGCAAATGTCAACCCAAATCGGACAGGGGATGACGGGCGTGGTGAAACAGCGTTTCACAAAGTCCCTACGTTGACCGACTCTAAGTTTGACATAACAATTACGTAAAGCCATTTGGAGCCTTGGAATAAACAAAAATATATTCAAAAGCTAAAGAGTTTATCAATAATTCCTAGGCTCCTTGATGATAATAAAAACATTTAAAATATACATTTCAATCAAATAGTATGCCTTTTCAAAGAGCTGTTCCAACAGTGTTGCAAATCGGTCTTGAATCGGTCTTGAATGATCTCCGACTGGCTCATGACCGGATGACAGGAGTCCTGAAGCAACGTATACTGAGCTAAACCGACTTAAACCACTCGGATCTTGTCGAGTCGGCTCTGTGTGTGGAGGGCATTAGATGACCGAGACCGATAAGAAGTGAACCTTTCTAAATCGAGGGGATTCGTTCGCAACCACCCCCCCCCCCCCCCCCCCCCCCCCCCCGCCCCCTCCGGCTACTGGCCTGTCATGATAGTTGTTTTGTGTTCCAGTGTAAGCATGACCCAAAGACCCCCAAAACAAAAATTCAACTGCAGATCCGATTCTCCCAATTCCCTGGTCAAACTGTAATAGGGTTGTTTCCCCCACAAGATAAATACTATAGAAGCATAGCTATAGGGTGTACTAAAGTTTGGGTATGATGTACAGGGGCGGTATTATTAAAGGAATGTGATGATACCGTTATTTGCTTTCCGGTTTTATCATGTCATTGAAGGAACGCAATCCAAAGCTTGACTTGTGGATTGAGTCAACAGAATGAAGAATGAACATCAAATAAGGGGGTTTCTCCAGAAAAATTAGTCTGTGGCGTAGACAGGGCTTATCAACATTATAGGAGGGGTGGGAGTGTTGGGAGGGGTGTAGCGTGGTTTGACGGATGGTGGTACACACCTTATTTGGGGGGCACACCTTATGTTTTTCTTTGGGGAAACACCTTGTGTTTTCTTTATATTTTCTTAAATTATCCCATTATATAGTTGTTTTCAATTTATTAAGGATCATGTACGTGTCACCAGGTGACACACCTTTTTTCTGTATTTGTTCACACAATTCCCCCCTTAAGTTTGTATTGGTTTTGACAAATCATTGGGGGGCGCGTGCTCAATCGCCCCCCCCCCCCCCCCCCCCCCCACCCCGTGGCCCCCGTAGCTACGCCACTGGGTGTGGCGATATCTTTAGAATTTTCGTTCCGGCTTTATCACATGACTGCAATGACCAATCAAAATGTGTTGTTCTTTTCCAGAAGGGGTAGTTAGTTTGGGACGAGGGTTAACCCCATCGCCATCACGTTCTCTCACTATAGAGTGGTGAAGTGTGACGTCATCAAAACTTATTTTTAGAATTTCCAAATTTGAACTTCATTTTCCGAAAGAGCATCAAAAGTCATGTCCAAATGTTGGAAATCAATCGAATATGTTAAGTTTTGGCTTAGATATGTCCATCCGAATTAATTTTATTTCAATAGAAATTCAGTGTTATTTTGTTCTGGTTCATAACGTTATGAACCAGAGCAAAATAACACTGATTTTATATTGAAATCTATTTATTCGGATGGTCGTATATCTCGGCCAATACTTAACATATCCGATGTATTTTCAACATTTGGGGTGAAGTTCAAATTGAGATATTCTAAAAATAGATTTGTATGATGTCATAGCTTCAGTATTCCTTGAGCAATTTAGTGACTACATGTACCACTACCGTGTTAGTGTTGTTTCTGATTTTCAGTTCTCATTAACGGTTGCAAAATAATTATGCTCATTATTACCTTCCTATCAGCAACTAACAAGACAATTTTTTAGTTGTTATTACTTCCACCTTACTTTTAATGTCTAGCATCACAATAGACACCTTGTTTAGATTGCTACATCACTTCCTAGTATCTTCATTCAACCTGTCCCAGTGGTATAAAAGTACGAAGCTATATAGGGCAACCCGGATTGGGCGATTGTGTGTGTGGGGGGGGGGGGGGGGGGGGGGTGGTGGGCAAAGAGGGGTTTCATGGGGGTAGGGGTAGGGGTCTATAGAGGAGTAACCATGAGTGAGCATGTGACCTAAATAAATGTACAAAATCATTTAAACAATATAGATTTCTTTCAAACTTTCCCAGTGGTAAAGTTGGGAAGCTGGGGCCGAACTGGAATTGTTTTGTTTTGAAAGGAGGGGGGGGGGGGGGGGGGTTAGTGTAACATATACAAAACGTGCTATCTACAGTATATTAAACTAGCTGTATATACACTTAGATCAGTCAGGGGCGTAAACATGAGCGAGCATGTGCCCTCAATAAATGCACAAATTAATCAAAACGATAGAATAGATGGGAATTGCCCCGCCCCTCATAACTTAAGAGTAACACCCCGAAAGTTAGGGAACCCCGCTCTACGCACTTCACCGATAACGATACAAACTACTATGTATATAGAAGCAGTTTGCACAATTAATTTATAGCAAGGTTACTAAACCAGTACTTATTGCACAATGTATAGTCTTAAAGGTGATGCAAAGGGTTTATTCATTTTAGTGGTGTAATTACGAGTGTGGGGGCACAGCGGGGATAGTGGGATTTAAAGGTGCAGTTCAAATTATTCAACTTGTATTCGATAAATAATTGATCGGTAATTGTCGTACTTTTATTAGAAAAATCCTGTGAAACATTATTGAATTTGTATGTAATAAGTACAATGAATGCTTGAACTTAAATGAGAAAGAACATAAAGTACCATGAAAAGACAACTATTGTCCCCAATATTTGTACGATTAGAACAAAAGTTATGCTTACTTACAAAATATATTCACAACACAAAATATTAACTACATGAGTTGTCTAGAACCACCTCTTTGGTTCAACTATTTATCGCCATGCTAACTGGGTCTAAAAAAAGTATATATAGCGGTCGGCTAAGAAGGCAATCGTCAATTCTCAGCCCACTATAAAAAGACCAACTCCCCTCCCCCCCCCCCCCCCAAAAAAAAGAGAGTATTTTAGATAACACATGTATGTATCATCATGGTTAACTTGTTCTAAAGAAAAGGGGGAGAACGATGTCAGGCAAGCCGAAAATGTGTGACCTCGGTACGGTAGTCGGCTAAGAAAGTACTCGTCAATTTCCGACCCACTTTCAAAAGCCCAAACCTAAACAAAGAGTTGCTTAGAACCATTACTATTATTCTATAAAGGTTGCCCCCCCCCCCCCAAAAAAAAAATAAATAAAATAAAAAAATAATAATAATAACAATAAAATAAAATTAAAAAATAAATACAATAAAAATACAAATAAAATAATAAATAAATAAATAGATAACAAATATTAAAAAATCGTCAATTTTCAACCTATACTATCATAAGACCAAACCCCCAAAAGACAAGTTGTTTAAACATCACCAAGTTGTTTAAACATCACCATGGTTAACTGGTTCTAAAAAAAATAAAACATGTGTGACCTCATTATAACGGTCGGCAATCGTCAATTTCCGACCTACTTGATTTGTTATAGTCTGTATGTATTTTGTTTTGTTATTTTTGTTTTATATGTGTAAGCGCTACGATACCTTGTGAATTATAGCGCTATATTTGTTTTAACAAAAATAACCTGTATTATTTATTAAAAGCCCGAATCCCAAAAGGATGAGATGTTTACTTTAACGTAGAACCATTACCACGTTTTCATCAAAAGAGTGAGTATGATGTCACCACTACGGTACGGATCTATGCACCTTGACCGAGCGATTATAGACCGAAGAAGGATGTAGCGTTGTTAAAACAAGGTGTGCGCGACACATTCCCGGTTATTATCAATGGGTAAAGATGGGAAAACGAATCCGGAAAAACGGAGCGGTCATTTTAATACAACCCTTTTTATGTCCGAAAATTCCCCAACCGTGCCAAAATTAGACACAGGTCTATATTTATGTATTCTTTAGTTCTCATTTATTTTTTGCATAATGTTCTATCACAGGGATATTTGGGATATAAAGAGGCTATTTCTCCGGAGTACCTCATCATTTTACAAGCACCCGCTTTTGGAGAAAATTGTTATATAAGAGCTCCTAACTGCTTGAGGCCAATAAACCCTCTCATCATACACACTTGACATTGTGATCTTCATTCGTTCTTGAGAATTTGTTTTCAGCATTATAATTTGCTTATATAGCGCTGGATTGGAATTTTCTTCGTTCGGGCTGACTTATATGTAGAATTGTCTTTCAGCCAACCAACACTTTGAAATTGTAACAAATATTCATCTATCAACTCTGATCTTGTTCAAGTACTCAAAGCATATTGAAATATGGTAAGCATTTTATCTAGAGATATGAACTATTACTTTTCATATATATATATTTATATTAGTTCACTTTTTGCTTGTATATAAAGACTGCAAGTTCTCTACGGAGTGTGTTTTATTAATTAAGTGTAACGTCATTGGTATGTGTATTCAAGTTCATATTTATTCGTGTTCATATTTCATTCAGTAAGATTAATCAATTTTGCACAACCTGGATTTCTTTGCAGGTGCTAACGCAACAAATCTACTCTTTCCTGGCTCTCGTCATCATCACCATGACGACGGTGACGTCAAACCCAATTAGCCAATCAGATGAATCTGAGGAGGAGGAATGCGCCGTGTTCCGCTCGCCCCCACTCGGCGCGGCCAACCGGCTTGCGGACGTGAAGGAGACCATCGCCTCATACAGAGACGCCGCGCTCTGTCCGCGCACGCGCCTAACAGCGACCAACCGCATCCAATCAGAGGCCAGCCTTTGCCCATACCACTACCGTATCGACTACAACGCGTCCAGAATTCCGAGCCGGGTGCGCCAGGCTGTCTGCAATTGCGTCGACTGTCACCTGCACAACGTAGGCTCCACGTCGACGGCGCCCGATCTCCGCTACGTGGCCGGTTGTCAGGAGATCTACGACTCTCAGTGGGTCGTTTTCTTCGAGGTCAATGATGACGGGTCGATGGTCTACACACCGCAAAGGATGTGGACTTCCGTGGGTTGTCTTTGCCAACGTAAGTCGTTATAACAACCATAAAATTGCATGTTTTTATTTGATGCGGATAAATAACACTTATTGTTATATTATTGTTACTCTATGTAGTATTTAATTATAATATCAGTTTTGTGATATTATACATTTAATATTACTTGAGTGAAAGTAAGGATATTTGTTGTTGTACCGTATCAAGTTATAATATTATATCATCGCAACGATGGTTGTATTACTTTAAAATCGCCCATGTGGGTCCAAAAGAGTTGGTAGTTCTGTTCAGAACCAAACGTATTTCATATTGAAATTCTTTAATATTGTTGTATTTGTACAAAAACGTCTTTCAAGAATTTATGTAAACGTGCTTATTTATTGTAGATTAATCGTATTTATTTATTTGTCAATATTGTCTTTGAAATGAAATTCATGTTAAAGTTCTTATTCTGTCATTTCTGACGATAACCCGTATAGCGTCATAAATTAGTGTACTATTTTGTTTGTGGTAAATGCCGTATTGATTGTGAAAAACACTGAGATTATTGCTTTTATTTTAGAATTCACGTCAAAAATGTATTGTGTGGTTTCTTTTTATTTTCACAAACTTTACACAACTGTCCATTTTTGTGAAGTGAATATGTAATGATCTCTGTAACTATATCATAATTATGCCATAAACATTTCCGTCAAGTTTAAATTTGATTATTCGTCTTATTCATAACAATAATGGGATAAGTAAGCAATGTTACAATAGTAAATGTAATTAATTGTGGTATTGTGAATCCAAAACAATTTTCCATTGATTTTCCATTATTCCAGCAATAATAAGCGTATTCAATTTTGCCGTGCATATTAAATATGTATTACGCGTGCAAAATCAAATCTGTACCCATAACTCTTTACACGTATATTATTATGATTTTTAATTTAGCCAATTCTCCAAAGAACTGCTTTGGAGTCAATTAAACTACATATTTTAAATTAATATTCGTGCGAGCATTGTACATGTACCTATAAAGCTGATTGTCTAATGTATGAACTAAATTAGGAATGATTTCATTGTCAATAGTGTCTTACTCTGATCCTACTTAGAATAATATCTCTGCCTATTTTGTTCATAATATTTATGAATTAAACTAAGAAGAATGATAGCATTGCCAAAATTGTCTTATCATTTATGAACTGTAAGTAATAATACTAGTAATAATGTCCAACAATGCCACTATACTATTTATTTATTACAATATTCATCTCATTATCCAACCGCATTTTGTATTCTTTACATAATCCACAGTTTGCTGTACTACATAACTTATCTAAGTCATACAATAAAATGGAATACATACAAAATAACGTTATGAAATAGAATGAAAATGAAATTAAATTAAATGGATTTATTGCCAATGATAATCAATTCAATATTTACGATTTACAATTTACAATATATATATATTCACAGTTTAAATTGATGACAAATTATACGTTTATGTATATAATACATTTGGTTGATAGACAAATGAGGCTAACAAATAGAAACATAGTTTAAGGTTAGCCCCGATGATAGTAAATGACTCAAACAAAAATACAATTTTCCGCTGAATTAATTGGATTCTATAAACTATTATTTTAATCATTGTAATACATCGCTAATTTGTTCCATTAATATGATATTGATTGTTTTCAAACGTCTTTTCTTCTAAATGTTAGATATCACAGCCAATGCAGCTTTTTACATATATGTACATTGTAGTAGCAAGTAGGGTATTTATTCGCTACTTAATTCCCTCTTAATCACTTTATCTACATTGTATGTAAATACTATTTATAACATAGAGTGTATACTATGTACAATAAGCCTTGTCGGAAATTAACATATTAAAGGGATAGTACAGTTTTGGTCAAACATAATATTAGTAATTTCAACTTGTAAAATACCATTAAAACTAACATTTATAATGTTATAAATTGTAGTAAAACATAGAAACGGTTAAGTTGCAGGGCTGTTTTTACTCAAAAAGCAGTTGTTAACACAAGAGGGCATCCTCAAGTTTCAACCATTTCTATTCAAAATGTGAATGTGATGTTTGATTGAAATAAATGTTAAATAGAGGGATTATCACAAAAATTGATCAAACGAAGTTCATTCTGTCGTTAAAATCGTGTGTTCTTTCAGATTGAACACTTGTAGTTTGTCATTGTATCACAACAATTCTTTCTTGAAGCGCCCTCTAAACCAAAACTGAACTATCCATTTAATAGTACCGCTTTTATTTCACATTGAAATTTTGTTGAACAATAATTATGAATGTTACTGTTGACTTACGGAACGGTGTTTTATAAACATCCGATCAACATTTTATTTCTTTTTTAGTAAAACATACAGTGGATGTTATATATATTAATAACCATTATAATTTAAGCATTGTTAATAAGTATCGGTTTTCAGGGTTATGTATATATACACAGTATGCTTTACGTAGCGCTATGTTCAAATGGATGAATAGGATAGTCCTGAGATGGACTGGTGGTATTCTTTTGGGGTGTAGTCCTGAAAAGGACTGCAATATTTTGTATTACTTTATCTGTAGATTTTGATATGTTGACAGTTTGAATAAAAACTATTGATACTTAACTATTTGCCTGTTAATTTTGTTTGATTTAATGTCCGTATATATATATATATACTCCGCAAAAAAAGAAACTGGACACTTGTATAAGTTGAAATATTTCATATTAATGTACGATAAAGTGTAGATTATCATATATCAAATTAAAGGGAATTTACTCCTCTGCATGCAGGGTATAAATTAAAGGTGTAATCGTTCATGCATGAGATGCCATGGTTAATTAACCATAGCAAGGTCTGTTTTCAGAAATAGCAAATACAATGGAGGACCACACTATTCGACTGAAATGATCAGGATGATAGTGAGCGTTTCACTTAAAACAAGATGTGCGGGGCAAGTAAATTATGACATTATTTAACTTTATTGTTATGAACAAACTCTGAAAATACAAATTTTTCAATAAAACAGGGCCAGGTTATGAGAGCATCATCATACTGGTCTGTAATAGAGGCATGAAGCTTGTCTGTTTAAGTGTGTCCCCTGCAATTTTAACCATAGTTAGCTAGAGAAATGTCAAGTTAAAGACTGTCCAACTGTTTGACAAATGGTGACATCAGGTTTTGAAGATCTTTGGACTACGGTAGAATTCTTGAGAAGAATTTATACCATTTTTCATACTGAAATAAGAGCACAAACTGTGGTTTCGACTAATAAACCTTTGCCATGGAATTCCCCATTTTGTTACTTTTGGATGAAAATAAAACCTATAACGTTCACAATTTGTCTTCATTTATACTTTTTATTGAGATGAAGATAGACAAGGTCACATTTGTATTGAAAAATTATGCCATGTCAGTAATTTAGCGTTTTAGATTATGCTTATCAACATTTATATGGTTGAGTGGATGTTCCAGTTTTGCTATTTTTGAAAACAGACCTTGCTGTGGTTAATTGACCGTGACAAGTCATGCATGAATGATTTCATCTGGATTTCATGCCAGTATTGAAGAGGGTCGTTTTATCTTTAATTTGATATACAATACCATATATTTTATCGTAAATGAATATGAAATATTTGGTCTTATACAAGTGTCCAGTTTCTTTTTTTGCGGAGTATATATAAAATGTTATTCCAAAACTGATCGGGAGGGGGGGGGGGGGGGGCATGTGAATTATTGTGAGCAAACCTGCTTCATTTCTTCTTTTTTCTTCCCCAAGATTGTTCTTATTTGTTTTTTATTATTTTGTCCAAGTATTGGGGGCTCAAGTGTCCCTATGCCCCGTCGCTTCGTCAATGACATCAACAAAACAACGAATACATTGCACATCCAAATTAATGGGAAACAAATATAGGCTACGTTTCTATGTCAATAGATCGCGGTATATCAGTATAGCGGTTCGTTCTAAGATCGCTATGGGGGCCCGCCTTAATAATAATAATACAATGTTTTATTTATAAAACGCATAACTGTGATAAAAATGAACGATACATCTCTATGCGTTTTACGATTACTTGTAAGTTATACAAATTCCCATCTAGATTGTGCAATCCCATTAAAGTCAATACTGGACCCACCAGGTTTTAGTACAGTAGGCAATGGGTAAAAATATAACAATATAAACAAAGGCAATGAATCAAACTAACGTACGCATAATTATCTAAACTATATATTACGAGATTAAAGCATGATGCTATCTATTAAAGATACAAAGAAAGGGATTATTGCAAAAGGAAAATAATGATTATGATGTTGTCACTAGACTCGCCATGCTCTCTCGACAGATAGTATTCAAAACTAGTGACGTGGCATTGGGGGAGGGGGCGGGGCCTGGGTAGGTGCCCCAATAAAATGACCAAAACAATACGAAAGGAGGAAACAAAATCTATTACATAGATAATTCTTAATAATTATGATACACTTCGCCACCTATCAGGAATTCACAGATGTACGTATAACATGTGTCCCCAAAGGTATGACAGAAATAATAGATAAACGAAACAAAAGCAGAAAATTAAAGAAATTATTAGATTTAAAGTGCCCCTCTAGTTGACCTCAGTCCACTCTGAGCATTTACATGACAGAGCTTACAATGTCCTTGCAATTTGTGCACCCCCCCCCCCCCAAACACGCACACACACACACACACGCACGCACAAACAGACACACAATCACGCACACACACACACACACACACACACACACACACACATTCACACATCCTCTGTGGCGTAGCGAAGTTGGATTGATTTTGAGGGCGCCAATTATCTATGGCGCTCTTTCTGCGTTTCTTCTTTTTTTCCACGGCTTTTCCTCACTTTTCCTCTTTTTATTTTGTTTACAAATAACTGGGGGATTAGGGTAAGGTAGTATCTCACTGGCGGAGACGTCGCCGCGACTGCCACGAGTGCTCAGTCGCGGTAGTCGGGGCGACGTCTCCGCCAGTGAAACCCGAAAAATGGCTTGCAATCTCACCAAGGCGACGCCTCCGCGACGTCTCCGCGACGTCTTCGCGACGTCTCCGATAGGTCGCCAGGGGTCTCCATAAGGTTGCGGAGACGTCGCCGCGACTTATGCCTGTCTATATATACCTAGATCTACAAGAAGATGATAAACACCTCAGTCACGTGGTCTCTAAAGTGGGTCAAGCAACGTCAAGCAGTGTCGCGGAGACGTCGCCGCAACATTTCCCCTTTGTCGCCTTGGTCTCCAGTAGGTCCCCGTGGCGTCGCGGAGACGTCGCGGAGACCTGCTGGAGACTGGAAAAAGTCTCCAAAAATATCAAACATGTTTGATTTCCCCGCGACTCATCGGAGACTCGGCTTGTCTCCAGGAGACGTCGCCGCAACTGATGGAGACGTCGCGGAGACGTCTCCGAGACCTGCTGGAGACTGGAAAAAGTCTCTACCAAAACTCAACTATCCTTTTAAAAGAAAAATATATTTTTACACAAAATTATATTGTCCTAATTGTCAAACAAAAATAGACACACAATAAAGTATTATGCATGTATATATGTGTGTTCATAATAATTTCAAATATAACAAAATACATGAACAAAATACATACAAAGTGCCCCTTCAATTAATCATAAATCATAGAAACATAAGGAGAAACGTTCATAAATTACAAAATATAAAGTGCTGAGATGTTAAGAATTATGAATGGTGTGCCCCCGTTAAGTTGTGTGCCCATAATATATGATACGCTATAATAACTGATTTGCCCCTAATAAGTTAGGTATGTCACGGTGACCCCAGCCAGAAATGTGTCGCTAATAGTATTGTGTGTACCCCAATCATGAAGCCCCCGCTACACCGCGACTGCCTTGCCTTTGTTAACTGGCGACAAATATGTCCCGCTGTTTAAGCAAGGTATGCTTACTTACAAAATATATTCACAACACAAAATATGAACTACATAAGATTGCCCCCCCCCCCCCCCCCCCCGCAGGTGTAAAACCCAAGCAGTAAAACCCTCTGCAGACAGAGCCGACTCGACCCGATTCGGCTGTTTTTCATTCGGATCGGCTCAGTGTTCAGTGCCTCGCGACACACATTTTGCCAGTCGGGAGACAGTCGGATGCCAGTTGGGGCCGATTCAACACGATAAAACGGATCGGACCGACCGGGCCCACCTCTAGCCTGATTGAAACCAGTCGGATCGAGTCGAGTCGGCTCTGTCTGCGCCGGGCTGATAATAACGATTAAAGTACTATACGAGTGCATTGCACGGTCATAAGAAAGTCCAAGCTAAAACCAAGACCAAAACGTTAAGTTGTGTGCCCATAATATTTCATATGCTCCAATAACTAATGTGTCCCTAATAAGTTAGGTACGTCACGGTGACCCCAGCCAGAAATGTGTCGCTAATAGTATTGTGTGTACCCCAATCATGAAGCCCCCGCTACACCGCGACTGCCTTGCCTTTGTTACTGGCGACGAAGATGTCCCGCTGTTTAAGCAAGTTATGCTTACTTACAAAATATATTCACAACACAAAATATGAACTACATAAGAGTGCCCCCCCCCCCCCCCCGCAGGTGTACAACCCAAGCAGTAAGCCCATATTACATCGCTGATAATAACGATTAAAGTACTATATACGAGTGCATTGCACGGTCATAAGAAAGTCCAAGCTAAAACCAAGACCAAAACGTTACGTTGTGTGCCCATAATATGTTATATGCTCCAATAACTAATGTGCTCCTAATAAGTTAGGTATGTCACGGTGACCCCAGCCAGAAAGTCCAAGCTAAAACCAAGACCAAGACATTGCACAATACGGTCTCAACCATGACATAATAGATCCCATAGCTTACCTAAGACTAAGAGTGATGTCACAGATATTCATTCGCCATGATTAACTGGTTAAAACAAATGTCGGGCAAGCCAAAAATGGGTGACCTATATAGGGGTTGCCAAAAGGCAGTCATAAATGTTCAACCCATTGTATACTACCAAAAACCCCAAACCCAAAAGGACGACTTATCTAGAACCACGTGTTTGGTTCAACTATTTATCGCCATGTTAACTGGGGCTAAACAAAAATATATATGTCAGGCAAGTCGAACATGTACAACCTCAGTTTATATAGCGGTCGGCTAAGAAGGCAACCGTCAATTCTCAACCCACTATCAAAAGACCACCCCCCCCCCCAAAAAAAAAAGAGTTGTTTAGAACCATTAACATGGTTCAACTATGTATCACCATGGTTAACTGGTTCTAAAAAAGGGGGAAAGAATGATGACAGGCGGGCGAAAATGTGTGACATCGGTACGGCAGTCGGCTAAGAAAGTACTCGTCAATTTCCCTCTATCAAAAGCCCAAACCTAAACAAAGAGTTGCTTAGAACCATTACTATTGTTCTACGAAGGTTGCCCCCCAAAAATACAATCGTCAATTTCAACCTATACTATCATAAGACCAAATCCCAAACAGACGAGTTGTTTAGATTCATTAATATGGTTCAACTATATATCACCATGGCTAACTGGTTCAAAAAATTATTTTAAAAAAATTTAAAAAAACATGTGTGACCTCATCATAACGGTCGGCAATCGTCAAATTCAGATCTACTTGATTTGTTATAGTTTGTATGAATTTTTTGCTTTATATTTGTAAGCGCTATGATACCTTGTGAATTATAGCGCTATATTTGTTTTACAAAAATAACCTGTATTGTTTATTAATAGCCCGAACCCAAAAGGACGAGTTGTTTACTTTAATGTAGAACCATTACCACGTTTTCATCAAAAGAGTGAGTATGATGTCACCACTACGGTACGGTATACTCTATGCACCTTGACCGAGCGATTATAGACCGAAGAAGGATGTAGCGTTGTTAAAACAAGGTGTGCGCGACACATTTCCGGTTATTATGAACAGTAAAGATGGGAAAACGAATCAGGAAAAAAGGAGCGGTCATTTTAATACAACCCTTTTTATATCCGAAAATTCCCCAACCGTGCCAAAATTAGACACAGGTCTCTATTAATGTATTTTTTAGTTCTCATTTATTTTGGTATATGTTCTATTACAGGAATATTTTAGATATAAAGAGGCTATTTCTCCGGAGTACCTCATCATTTTACAAGCACCCGCTTTTGGAGAAAATTGTTATATAAGACCTCCTAACTGCTTCCTACACACTTGACATTGTGATCTTCATTCGTTCTTGAGAATTTGTTTTCAGCATAATAATTTGCTTATACAGCGTTGGATTAGAATTTTCTTCGTTCGGGCTGACTTATATGTAGAATTGTCTTTCAGCCAACCAACACTTTGAATTGTAACAAATATTCATCTATCAACTCTGATTTTGTTCAAGTACTCAAAGCATATTGAAATATGGTAAGCATTTTGATAGGTTTTTAATATTTTCTATTAAGACAACGGAAAACCCATCGAATGCGTCATAAATAAATAAATGTTGTATTTCTTAGAAAAGGAGTAGACCTTTTCTACAGATATGAACTATTACTTTTCATATATATATACGTATATATATTTATATTAGTTCACTTTTCGCTTGTAAATATATAAGTGACTGCAAGTTCTCTACGAAGTGTGTTTTATTAATTAAGTTAACGTCATTGGTATTTCACAGAATTTAGTGTATTCATGTTCCTATTTATTCGAGTTCATATTTCATTCAGTAAGATTAATCAATTTTGTACAACCTGGATTTCTTTGCAGGTGCTAACGCAACAAATCCACTCTTTCCTGGCTCTCATCATCATCACCATGACTGCGGTGACGTCAAACCCAATTAGCCAATCAGATGAATCTGAGAAGGAGGAATGCGCCGTGTTCCGCTCGCCCCCACTCGGCGCGGCGGTTGGGCTTGCGGACGTGAAGGAGACCATCGCCTCATACAGAGACGCCGCGCTCTGTCCGCGCACGCGCCTAACAGCGACCGACCGCATCCAATCAGAGGCCAGCCTTTGCCCATACCACTACCGTATCGACGACAACGCGTCCAGAATTCCGAGCCGGGTGCGCCAGGCCGTCTGCAATTGCTCCGACTGTCACTTGCACAACGTGGGCTCGACGTCGACGGCGCCCGATCTCCGCTACGTGGCCGGTTGTCAGGAGATCTACGACTCCCAGTGGGTCGTTTTCTTCGAGGTCAATGATGACGGGTCGAGGGTCTACACCCCGCAAAGGATGTGGACTTCCGTGGGCTGTCTTTGCCAACGTAAGTCTTTATAACAACCATAACATTGCATGTTTTTATTTGATGCGGATAAATAACACTTATTGTTATATTATTGTTACTCTATGTAGTATTTAATTATAATATCAGTTTTGTGATATTATACATTTAATATTACTTGAGTGAAAGTAAGGATATTTGTTGTTGTACCGTATCAAGTTATGATATTATATCATCGCAACGATGGTTGTATTACTTTAAAATCGCCCATGTGGGTCCAAAAGAGTTGGTAGTTCTGTTCAGAACCAAACGTATTTCATATTGAAATTCTTTAATATTGTTGTATTTGTACAAAAACGTCTTTCAAGAATGTATGTAAACGTGCTTATTTATTGTAGATTAATCGTATTTATTTATTTGTCAATATTGTCTTTGAAATGAAATTCATGTTAAAGTTCTTATTCTGTCATTTCTGACGATAACCCGTATAGCGTCATAAATTAGTGTACTATTTTGTTTGTGGTAAATGCCGTATTGATTGTGAAGAACACTGAGATTATTGCTTTTATTTTATAATTCACGTCAAAAATGTATTGTGTGGTTTCTTTTTATTTTCACAAACTTTACACAACTGTCCATTTTGTGAAGTGAATATGTAATGATCTGTTATTATATCATAATTATGCCATAAACATTTCCGTCAAATTTTAATTTAATTATTCGTCATATTAATAACAATAATGGGATAAGTAAGCAATGTTACAATAGTAAATGAAATTAATTGTGATATTGTGAATCCAAAACAATTTTCCATTGATTTTCCATTATTCCAGCAATAATAAGCGTATTCAATTTTGCCGTGCATATTAAATATGTTTTACGCGTGCAAAATCAAATCTGTACCCATAACTCTTTACATGTATATGATTTTTAATTTAGCCAATTCTCCAAAGAACTGCTTTGGAGTCAATTAAACTACATATTTTAAATTAATATTCGTGCGAGCATTGTACATGTACCTATAAAGCTGATCATGTTTTTTGTCTAATGTACGAACTAAATTAGGAATGATTTCATTGCCAAAAGTGTCTTACTCTGATCCTACTTAGAATAATATCTCTGCCTATTTTGTTCATAATATTTATGAATTAAAATAAGAAGAATGATAGCATTGCCAAAATTGTCTTATCATTTATGAACTTTAAGTAATAATACTAGTAATAATGTCCAACAATGCCACTATACTATTTATTTATTACAATATTCATCTCATTATCCAACCGCATTTTGTATTCTTTACATAATCCACAGTTTGCTGTACTACATAACTTATCTAAGTCATACAATAAAATGGAATACATACAAAATAACGTTATGAAATAGAATGAAAATGAAATTAAATTAAATGGATTTATTGCCAATGATAATCAATTCAATATTTACGATTTACAATTTACAATATATATATTCACAGTTTAAATTGATGACAAGTTATACGTTTATATATATAATACATTTGGTTGATAGACAAATGAGGCTAACAAATAGAAACATAGTTTAAGGTTAGCCCCGATGATAGTAAATGACTAAAAAAAAAATACAATTTTCCGCTGAATTAATTGGATTCTATAAACTATTATTTTAATCATTGTAATACATCGCTAATTTGTTCCACTAATATGATATTGATTGTTTTCAAACGTGTTTTCTTCTAAATGTTAGATATCACAGCCAATGCAGCTTTTTACATATATGTACATTGTAGTAGCAAGTAGGGTATTTATTCGCTACTTAATTCCCTCTTAATTACTTTATCTACATTGTATGTAAATACTATTTATAACATAGAGTGTACTATGTACAATTAGCCTTGTCGCAAATAAACATATTAAAGGGATAGTACAGTTTTGGTCAAACATAATATTAGTAATTTCAACTTGTAAAATACCATTAAAACTAACATTTATAATGTTATAAATTGTAGTAAAACATAGAAACGGTTGCAGGGCTGTTTTTATTCAAAAAGCAGTCGTTAACACAAGAGGGCATCCTCAAGTTTCAACCATTTCTTATCAAAATGTGAATGTGATGTTTGATTGAAATAAATGTTAAATAGAGGGATTATCAACAACAAAATTGATCAAACGAAGTTCATTCTGTCGTTAATTGAACACTTGTAGTTTGTCATTGTATCACAACAATTCTTTCTTGAAGCGCCCTCTATAAACCAAAACTGAACTATCCATTTAATAGTACCACTTTTATTTCACATTGACATTTTGTTGAACGATAATTATGAATGGTACTGTTGACTTACGGAACGGTGTTTTACAAACACCTTCATTTTTAGTAAAACATTATACATTCTGTGGATGTTATAATTTAAATAACCATTTTGAATTTAAATATTGTTAATAAGTGTCGGTTGTCATGGTTGTGTAGATACACAGTAGGCTTTAGGAGCGCTATGTTCAAATGGATGAATAGGATAATCCTGCGATGGACTGGTGGTATTCTTTTTGGGGTGTAGTCCTACAAAGGACTACAATATTTTATTATTTTATCTGTAGATTTTGATATTTTGACAGTTTGAATAAAAACTATCAATACTTTACTATTTGGTTGTTAATTGTGTTTGATTTGATGTCGTTATATATAAAATTGTTATTCCAAAAATCACTTACAAATTTGAATTTATCATTTGAAAAAAGTTAAAGGGATCTAGTAACGTTGTTGGCAAGTGCAAAAAGTGATGAGTGATGAATAAAAACTAGTGACGTGGCATTGGGGGAGGAGGAGGGGCCTGGGCAGGTGCCCCCAATAAAATGATAAAAACCATACAAAAGGGGGAATTCCTTTAATATGATACACTTCGCCACCTATCGGGAATTCACAAATGTATAACATGTGTCCCCAAAGGTATGACATAAATAATAGATAAACGAAACAAAAGCAGAAAATTAAAGAAATTATGAGATTTAAAGTGCCCCTCTATAGTTGACCTCAGTCCACTCTGAGCATTTACATGACAGAGCTTACAATGTCCTTGCAATTTTTTGCACCCCGCCCCCCCCCCCCCTACACACACACACACCCGCACACACACACACACACACACACAAACACAAACACACACACACACAAACACAAACACACACACATCCTCTGTGGCGTAGCGTAGTTGGATTGATTTGGAGGGCGCCAATTATCTTGGGCGCTCTTTCTGCGTTTCTTTTTTTTACACAGCTTTTCCTCACTTATGTTCTTTTTATTTTGTTGTAAAATAGCTGTGGCATTAGGGTTAGTGAGAGCTTCTTGCACTACCCTAGATTAGGGTTAGTGCCCTTCGTGCCCCCCCCCCCCCCCCCCCCGTATATAGCTATACGCCAATATAACCAGTTTACACTGCCGTGCGGTTTCTTGCTCCCCCTCCCCCCCCCCCCCCCCCCCCCTTTTCAAACGCGCTTTTAGGAGTACGTTTCAGCATTTAAAGGGATAGTTGAGTTTTGGTAAAGAGAGTACAGTTTTGGTCAAACTGAATTTTAGTAACCAAAACATGCACCATAACAGTACAAACTAATAGTTATAACTCCACCATGCTCGAAAGGAATACAAAACTACAAATGACTAAGTAAAAACCCTGTTGTAATTCAAAAAGAGCCGTTAAATATCAACAGGGCGCTCTCTAAAAAGTAATTGGTTTCAACCATTTTAAATAAAATATTGGCCATGTGTTGTTTTGTTGAAATAGTGATTAGATAGAAAGATAATCAACAACTATTTAAAAACCTCTTTTGTAAATTTTTGAGAAGCGGAAGCATTTTTTATAATTTGTTAACGGCTGGTTCAAAATTGTCTAATATTGTGGGCCCCCACAATTATTACAAATGATTATGTTTATGGATATTTCAGCCATTTCTGAACCGATTTTGATCAAATAAAGTTTATCCTGTCATTAAAATTGTATGTTCTTTCAAATTTGACACTCATTTTTCATTATCTCACAAAAAAAATTACTTTGTGTAGCGCCCTCTATACCAAAACTCAACTATCTTTTTAAAGAAAAATATATTTGTACACAGAATGATATTGTCCTAATTGCACAGAAATTTAACATGTACAATTAGGCTAATAATATAGATGTTTTCGGTAACTCTCCCAATGTTGCTATTTGGCTTTAACCCTTTCCACATTGGGTTACGCCCCTACCACATGGATCTTCGAACCTCTGTATGTCACTTCGCGTAAATATTCAATATTAATGAACGCCCAAAATATAAAACAACAACAACCCAGTCTCTCAGTCTCCATTTTTCATTTGCCACCACAGGCGTCCCGCCCCCCCCCCCCCCCCGGTCTCCTTCTATCCTTTTCTCTCCCCTTCCTTCTCCTTTTCTCTCCCCTTCCTTCTCCTTTTCTCTCCCCTTCCTTCTCCTTTTCTCTCCCCTTCCTTCTCCTTTTCTCTCCCCTTCCTTCTCCTTTTCTCTCCCCTTCCTTCTCATTTTCTCCTGCTTCCTCTTTCTTCATAACTCCCCTCTTCCTAAACGTTCTTCTTCTCTTCCTCTTTCTCTCATCCTCTCTCTCTCTCTTATTAACACATACATACATACAAACACACAAATTCACACACACCCGCACACACACACACATACACACACACACACACACACACACACACACACACTTTGTTTTCTTTCTTTTTTTAAGTGATTTTTATTTCTCTAAATTATTAACATAACATTTACAATTGAATAATAAAAGTTTACATCTCAAGTGTACAAATCAAGTGTAATTCACAAAAATTAAACACAATGGAGATTTAACAAAAGATAAAAAGAAGTAAGACATGCTACTTCTCCCCCACCCCCTGCACACTCACCCTCTCCCCCCTGCCCCGGAAATCTGCTCATATTCCTTTAAAAAAAATAATGTTTACAAAATACATACTTTAATCAATACTTTTTAAATGTTACAAGCTCACGGGAGAAACATCGCGTATAAAGAGTTCATTCTTTCAATCTTATTCTAATTTTACCGTTTCCCATTTTTGTAAATGTAATCCTAATTTCCCCATTTTAGTTGCTATTCCCTTTTCCTGGTCCTTATTATACAGTTGTTAACTGGTGGTGGAGGTGATATCACGGTTCAACTCCGAGGGTTTTAAATGCTATTTCGTGAAGAAAATAAGTCCCTCGACCACGTCTCGGGACTTATTTTCTTCACGAAATAGCATTTAAAATCCCGAGGATTGGAACATTCCATGATTTTCCCGACAGCAAAGTTAACAACTGTTATATCATCTGACTATCATCTAAAACGAATTGAAATCACATCACGCAACACAACACAACACACAGTACATAGCCTGTGCACAATACAGTCGATTTTCGTACGTAATTTGCCTCTCTCCGCACTAATATCTCAACATGTTCCGATCACTGCATTTCTATATCGGAAATAAAAATATTGTACGATTAAAACAAAAATAGACACACAATAAAGTATTATGCATGTATATATGTGTTCATAATAATTTTAAATATAACAAAATACATGAACAAAATATATACAAAGTGCCCCTTCCTTCAATTAATCATAAATCATAGAAACATAAGGAGAAACATTAATCAATTACAAAATATAAAGTGCTGAGATATTAAGAATTATGAATGGTGTGCCCCCGTTAAGTTGTGTACCCATAATATGTTATATGCTCCAATAACTAATGTGTCCCTAATAAGTTAGGTATGTCACGGTGACCCCAGCCAGAAATGTGTCGCTAATAGTATTGTGTGTACCCCAATCATGAAGCCCCCGCTACACCGCGACTGCCTTGCCTTTGTTACTGGCGACGAAGATGTCCCGCTGTTTAAGCAAGTTATGCTTACTTACAAAATATATTCACAACACAAAATATGAACTACATAAGAGTGCCCCCCCCCCCCCGGCAGTGGGGGGCGGCCGCCCCCCCCCCCCCCCAATCCAAAAAGTGGGAGGGGGGGCAAAACGCGTTTTTGCCCCCCCCCAAAAAAAAAAAAGCCCCCCCCCCCCCCGCCAAAAAAAAAAGTGGGAAAGAAACAATAAAATGTATGAGCTGAGACTTGTTAAAGGGATAGTTGAGTTTTGGTAGAGAGGGCGCTAGACTACTTATTTTTTTGTGAGGTAATAAAAAACTGAGTGTAAAATTTGAAAGAGCATAATATTTAAATAATAAAATCATCTTTGTTTGATCAAAATCGGTTCAGAGACGGCTGAAATATCCATAAATATAACAATTTGTAATAAAGCTGGGGCCCCAGGTTTATTAGGGAATTTTGAACCAGCCGTTAACAATTTTTAAAAATGCTTCCTCTTTTCAAAAAGTTACAAAATAGGTATTTAAATAGTTGTTAGTTATTTCTCTATCTAATCACTATTTCAACAAAACATCACATGCACAATATTTTATTCAAAATGGTTGAAACCGATGAGTGTTTAGAGAGCGCCCTCGTTATAATGGCTCTTTTTGAATGATAACATGATCTTGACTACGTCATTCGTAATTTTGTGTTCCTTTCTATTTATAACTATTAGTTTGTAATGTAAGGATGCAGGTTTTGGTTACTAAAATTCAGTTTCACCAAAACTGTACTCTCCTTTACCAGAACTCAACTATCCCTTTAATTCTAAGGTTCAAAAACTAATTTATACATCCAATTTATGTTTTCGCTGCGCGGTACGCGCGCGAACAGATATCTCAGTTTGTTGTGTAACTTGCGTATGGTCTGGGGTGAGTAATTTTTCAGTACCGGGCCACGTAGTTGCCGTGTAGGCTGGCATTGCTCTGGATGCTCGTGTGACGTGCACCAAATTGCACCATTTCAAGTATATAAATGCAAAATCGTCCCCGTGGGAGGGGGATGCCCCCTCCCAATCCCTTCCCCTCTGGCTCTGCCCCAACCCTCGGTTGCTTCGCTCCCTCGGGACTAATTCTTGGTTGTAAGGCTATGTTGTTGGATCATACAAAATGTACCGGGCAACGTAGTTCCCGTATGGGCTGGCATTGCTCTGGCTGCTGGTGTGACGTGCACCAAATTGCCCCATTTCAAGTATATAAATGCAAAATCGCCCCCGTGGGAGGGGGATACCCCCTCCCAAACCCTCCCCCTCTGGCTCTGCCCCAGCCCTCGGTCGCTTCGCTCCCTCGGGACTCATTTTGGGCTGTAAGCTATGTTGTTGGATCATACATAATGTGGCATATGGTTTATGTTTTTATGTACCAGTTTTGCACCATTTCAAGTATATAAATGCAAAATCTTCCCCCGTGGGAGGGGGATACCCCCTCCCAAACCCTCCCCCTCTGGCTCTGCCCTAGCCCTCGGTCGCTTCGCTCCCTCGGGACTCATGTTTGGCTGTAAGCTATGTTGTTGGATCATATATAATGTGGCATATGGTTTATGTTTTATGCACCAGATTGCATAATTTCAAGTCCCAAAGTGCAAAAGCTCCCTACCGTGCGAGGGGGACACCCTCCTCTCCCCCCCCCCCCCCCCCCCCCCCCGCTCTGTCACTTCGCTCACTCGGGCTTGGTCGCTGTATCCACGCAATGTCTCACTCTCACCTCTGGCTCAAAGTTGGCAACCCTGTGAGTGTGGTTGGGCATGAGCCCCTAAACACATAAATCGTGAGCCCCCTTAGGGTTTTACCCCCCCCCCCCCCCCCAATCCAAAACTGCTTCCGGCGCGCCTGGATATGTCACGGTGACCCCAGCCAGAAATGTGTCGCTAATAGTATTGTGTGTACCCCAATCATGAAGCCCCCGCTACACCGCGACTGCCTTGCCTTTGTTACTGGCGACGAAGATGTCCCGCTGTTTAAGCAAGTTATGCTTACTTACAAAATATATTCACAACACAAAATATGAAGTACATAAGATTGCCCCCCCCCCCCCGGCAGGTGTACAACCCAAGCAGTAAGCCCATACACCGCTGATAATAACGACTAAAGTACTATACGAGTGCATTGCACGGTCATAAGAAAGTCCAAGCTAAAACCAAGACCAAGACATTGCACAATACGATCTCAACCATGACATAATAGATCTCATAGCTTACCTAAGACTAAGAGTGATGTCACAGCTATTCATTCGCCATGATTAACTGGTTAAAACAAATGTCGGGCAAGCCCAAAATGGGTGACCTATATAGGGGTTGCCAAAAGGCAATCATAAATGTTCAACCCATTGTATACTACCAAAAACCCAAACCCAAAAGGACGACTTAATATCTAGAACCACGTGTTTGGTTCAACTATTTATCGCCATGTTAAATCGCCATGTTAAGACCAACTCCCCTCCCCCCCCCCCCCCCCCCCCCCCAAAGTAAAGAGTTGTTTAGAACCAATAACATGGTTCAACTATACATGTATGTATCACCATGGCTAACTTGTTCTAAAGAAAAGAGGGAAATAATGATGTCAGGCAAGCCGAAAATGTGTGACCTCGGTACGGCAGCCGGCTAAGAAAGTACTCGTCAATTTCCGATGCACTATCGAAAGCCCAAACCTAATAAAAACAAAGAGTTGCTTAGAACCATTACTATTATTCTATAAAGGTTGCCCCCCACCCCAAAAAAAAATCATCGAGTTGTTTAGACCCATTAATATGGTTCAACTAAATTATACATCACCATGGTTAACTGGTTCTAAACAAAGTAAAACATGTGTGACCTCATTATAACGGTCGGCAATCATTTCCGACCTACTTGATTTGTTATAGTCTGTATGTATTTTTTTTGTTTGTTTTTTTGTTTTATATGTGTAAGCGCTATCATGATACCTTTTGAAATATTAGCGCTATATTTGTTTTAAAAAAATAACCTTTTTATTTATCAAAAGCCCGGACCCAAACGGACGAGATGTTTACTTTAATGTAGAACCATTACCACGTTTTCATCAAAAATGTGAGTAACCCTTTTTATATCCGAAAATTCCCCCAACCGTGCCAAAATTAGACACAGGTCTCTATTAATATACTTTTTAGTTCTCATTTAGTTTTGTATATGTTCTATTACAGGAATATTTTAGATATAAAGAGGCTATTTCTCCGTATTTTCTCCTGTATTATTTATTAAAAGCCCGAACCCAAAAGGACGAGTTGTTTACTTTAATGTAGATCCATTACCACGTTTTAATCAAAAGAGTGATATGATGTCACCACTACGGTACGGTATTCTATGCACCTTGACCGAGCGATTATATACCGAAGAAGGATGTAGCGTTGTTAAAACAAGGTGCGCGCGACACATTCCCGGTTATTATGAACAGTAAAGATGGGAAAACTAATCCGGAAAAAACCGGAGCGGTCATTTTAATACAACCCTTTTTATATCCGAAAATTCCCCAACCGTGCCAAAATTAGACACAGGTCTCTATTAATGTATTTTTTAGTACTCATTTATTTTTGTATTAGGAATATTTTAGATATAAAGAGGCTATTTCTCCGGAGTACCTCATCATTTTACAAGCACCCGCTTTTGGAGAAAATTGTTATATAAGAGCTCCTAACTGCTTGAGGCCAATACATCTTCTCATCCTACACACTTGACATTGTGATCTTCATTCGTTCTTGAGAATTTGTTTTCAGCATAATAATTTGCTTATACAGCGTTGGATTGGAATTTTCTTCGTTCGGGCTGACTTATATGTAGAATTGTCTTTCAGCCAACCAACACTTTGAAATTGTAACAAATATTCATCTATCAACTCTGATTTTGTTCAAGTACTCAAAGCATATTGAAATATGGTAAGCATTTTGATAGGTTTTTAATATTTTCTATTTGTTTATAAGACAACGGAAAACCCATCGAATGCGTCATAAATTAATAAATGTTGTATTTCTTAGAAAAAGGAGTAGACCTTTTCTACAGATATGAACTATTACTTTTCATATATATAAATATATTAGTTCACTTTTCGCTTGTAAATATATAAGTGACTGCAAGTTATCTACGGAGTGTGTTTTATTAATCAAGTGTAACAGAATTTAGTGTATTCAAGTTCATATTTATTCGAGTTCATATTTCATTCAGTAAGATTAATCAATTTTGTACAACCTGGATTTCTTTGCAGGTGCTAACGCAACAAATCCACTCTTTCCTGGCTCTCATCATCATCACCATGACTGCGGTGACGTCAAACCCAATTAGCCAATCAGATGAATCTGAGAAGGAGGAATGCGCCGTGTTCCGCTCGCCCCCACTCGGCGCGGCGGATGGGCTTGCGGACGTGAAGGAGACCATCGCCTCATACAGAAACGCCGCGCTCTGTCCGCGCACGCGCCTAACAGCGACCGACCGCATCCAATCAGAGGCCAGCCTTTGCCCATACCACTACCGTATCGACGACAACGCGTCCAGAATTCCGAGCCGGGTGCGCCAGGCCGTCTGCAATTGCTCCGACTGTCACCTGCACAACGTGGGCTCCAAGTCGATGGCGCCCGATCTCCGCTACGTGGCCGATTGTCAGGAGATCTACGACTCCCAGTGGGTCGTTTTCTTCGAGGTCAATGATGACGGGTCGAGGGTCTACACCCCGCAAAGGATGTGGACTTCCGTGGGTTGTCTTTGCCAACGTAAGTCTTTATAACAACCATAACATTGCATGTTTTTATTTGATGCGGTTAAATAACAATTATTGTTATATTATTGTTACTCTATGTAGTATTGAATTATAATATCAGTTTTGTGATATTATACATTTAATATTACTTCCGTGAAAGTAAGCATAGTATTGCATTTGTTGTTGTACCTTATCAAATTATGATATCATATCATCGCAACGATGGTTGTATTACTTTAAAATCGCCCATGTGGGTCCAAAAGAGTTGTAGTTCTGTTTAGAACAACAAGTATTTCATATTGAAATTCTTAAAAATATTGTTGTATTTGTACAAAAATGTCTTTCGAGAACTTATGAAAACGTGCTTATTTATTGTAGATTAGTTGTATTTATTTGTTTGTCAATATTGTCTCTGAAATGAATTCATGTTAAAGTTCTTATTCTGTCATTGTGTACGATATCCCTTATAGCGGCATGAATAACATGCATTATTTTGTGGTAAATGCCGTATTGATTGTGAAGCACATTGAGATCGAAATCTTGATTTTATTCTAGAATTCACAGAAAAAAAATGTATTTTGTGGTTTCCTTTTATTTTCACAAACTTTACACGACTGTCAATTGTGTGAAGTGAATATGTAATGATCTGTAATTATATTATAATTATGCCATAAACATTTCCGTCATTTTTTAAATTTAATTATTCGTCTTATTCATAAGTAGTCTTATCATCATAACCATAATAGGATGAGTAAGCAATGTAACAATAGTAAATGTAATTAATTGTGATATTGTGAATCCAAAACAATTTTCCATTGAGTTGCACCACTAAATATTCTTTTGAACTGTTGAATTGAATAGAATTGAATTGAATATATAAACAGCAATAATAAGCGTATTCAATTTTGTTCAACTCTTTACACGTATATTATTATGATGTTTAATTATAGCCAATTCTCCAAAGAACTGCTTTCGGAGCCAATTAAACTACATATATTTAAATCAATATTCGTGCGAGCATTGTACCTATCAGGCTAATCATGTTTTTTGTCTAATGTACGAACTAAATTAGGAATGATTTCATTGCCAATAGTGTCTTACTCTGATCCTACTTAGAATAATATCTCTGCCTATTTTGTTCATAATATTTATGAATTAAAATAAGAAGAATGATAGCATTGCATTTATGAACTTTAAGTAATAATACTAGTAATAATGTCCAACAATGCCACTATACTATTTATTTATTACAATATTTATCTCATTATCCAACCGCATTTTGTATTCTTTACATAATCCACAGTTTGCTGTACTACATAACTTATCTAAGTCATACAATAAAAAGGAATACATACAAAATAACGTTATGAAATAGAATTAAATGAAATGAAAAGAAATTAAATGGATTTATTGTCAATGATAATCAATTCAATATTTACGATTTACAATTTACAATATATATATATTCACAGTTTAAATTGATGACAAGTTATACGTTTATATATATAATACATTTGGTTGATAGACAAATGAGGCTAACAAATAGAAACATAGTTTAAGGTTAGCCCCGATGATAGTTAATGACTCAAACAAAAATACAATTTTCCGCTGAATTAATTGGATTCTATAAACTATTATTTTAATCATTGTAATACATCGCTAATTTGTTCCATTAATATGATATTGATTGTTTTCAAACGTTTTTTCTTCTAAATGTTAGATATCACAGCCAATGCAGCTTTTTACATATTATGTACATTGTAGTAGCAAGTAGGGTATTTATTCGCTATTTAATTCCCTCTTAATTACTTTATCTACATTGTATGTAAATACTATTTATAACATAGAGTGTATACTATGTACAATTAGCCTTGTCGCAAATAAACATATTAAAGGGATAGTACATTTTTGGTCAAACATAATATTAGTAATTTCAACTTGTAAAATACCATTAAAACTAACATCTATAATGTTATAAATTGTAGTAAAACATAGAAACGGTTAAGTTGCAGGGCTGTTTTTATTCAAAAGGCAGTCGTTAAATAGAGGGATTATCACAAAAATTGATCAAACGAAGTTCATTCTGTCGTTAAAATGTGTTCTTTCAGATTGAACACTTGTAGTTTGTCATTGTATCACAACAATTCTTTCTTGAAGCGCCCTCTAAACCAAAACTGAACTATCCATTTAATAGTTTCACATTGAAATTTTGTTGAACGATAATTATGAATGTTACTGTTGACTTACGGAACTGTGTTTTATAAACACCTTTATTTTTAGTAAAACATTATACATTCTGTGGATGTTATAATTTAAATAACCATTTTGAATTTAAATATTGTTAATAAGTGTCGGTTGTCATGGTTATGTAGATACACAGTAGGCTTTAGGAGCGCTATGTTCAAATGGATGAATAGGATAGTCCTGCGATGGACTGGTGGTATTCTTTTTGGGGTGTAGTCCTAAAAAGGACTACAATATTTTATTATTTTATCTGTAGATTTTGATATTTTGACAGTTTGAATAAAAACTATCAATACTTTACAATTTGGTTGTTAATTGTGTTTGATTTGAAGTCGTTATATATAAAAATGTTATTCCAAAAATCACTTACAAATTTGAATTTATCATTTGAAAAAAGGGATCTAGTAACGTTGTTGGCAAGTGCAAAAAGTGATGAGTGATGAATAAAAACTAGTGACGTGGCATTGGGGGAGGAGGTGGGGCCTGGGCAGGTGCCCCCAATAAAATGATAAAAACCATACAAAAGGGGGAATTCCTTTAATATGATACACTTCGCCACCTATCGGGAATTCACAAATGTATAACATGTGTCCCCAAAGGTATGACATAAATAATAGATAAACGAAACAAAAGCAGAAAATTAAAGAAATTATTAGATTTAAAGTGCCCCTCTATAGTTGACCTCAGTCCACTCTGAGCATTTACATGACAGAGCTTACAATGTCCTTGCAATTTGTTGCACCCCCCCCCCCCCCCACACACACACACACACACGCACGCACACACACACACACACGCACACACACACACACACATATACATACCAACATCCTCTGTGGCGTAGCGTAGATGGATTGATTTGGAGGGCGCCAATTATCTTGGGCGCTCTTTCTGCGTTTCTTTTTTTTACACAGCTTTTCCTCACTTATGTTCTTTTTATTTTTTTGTAAAATAACTGTGGCATTAGGGTTAGTGAGAGCTTCTTACACTACCCTAGATTAGGGTTAGTGCCCTTCGTGCCCCCCCCCCCCCCCCCCCGTATATAGCTATACGCCAATATAACCAGTTTACACTGTCGTGCGGTTTCTTGCTCCCCCCCCTCCCCGGAGTACTTTTCAGCATTTAAAGGAAACAATATTTTGACACAAAATTGTATTGTCCTAGTTGTAAAAGATTGTGCGAACTATTTTTTGCACAGAAGTTTCACATGTATATAAAATTCATGCACAATACATGTACATTTCAACAATATTGATCAATCAGTTTGGCTAGTAATAAAGATGATTTCGGTAACTTTCCAAATGTTGCTATTTGGCTTTAACCATTTCCACATTGGGTTACGCCCCTATCACATGGATCTTCGAACCTCTGTATGTCACTTCGTGTAAATATTCAATATTAATGAACGCCCAAAAAATAAAACAACAACAACCCAGTCTCTCAGTCTACATTTTCCATCTACCACCCCCTCCCCCCCCCAGTGTCTTCATAACTCCCCTCTTCCTAAACGTTCTTCTTCTCTTCCTCTTTCTCTCATCCTCTCTCTCTCTCTCTCTTATTAACACACACATACATACACACAAATTCACACACACCCGCACACACACACATCCACACACACACACACACACACATACACACGCACATGCGTACATACGCACTTACATACGCGCACACACACATAATTGTATACACATACGCACTCAAAGACGCCCACACATGCATACACAATTATACACACACACACATATATATTCACACACATTCACACACGCACACTTCCCCCCCCCCTCCCCCCCCCCCTCTCTCTCCCATTCGCACCCCCCCCCCCCTCCCATTTCTCTCCCCTCTCTGACGGCAACTTGAAAGAAAACATAATAATATTCATATTACACGTGCAAAATCCTTTGGTCATAATTTATTCTAAAACAATTATTAAAGAAAACAAAATCATTATTTTGCAAGTCAACGTATTTTGAAAGACATATTTATAAGTTATAAATGTTGCATCATTGAAAGCCCGCTGATAGATATGAATCACGGAAGTTTACAAAGTCATGGAAGTTTATACAAAATACACTCATAATACGTGTGGTTTGCGGTTGCACCATGTGAGATGGGTGGATTGGTGAGTCCTGAAAAGGACTATGGTAGTCCTAGAAAGGACTGTTGGTAGTCCTAGAAAGGACTGTTGGTAGTCCTAGAAAGGACTGTTGGTGTAGTCCTGAAAAGGACTGTTGGTATTCTTTCTAGGAGAGTCCTAAAAAGAACTGTTGGTAGTCCTAGAAAGGACTGTTGGTAGTCCTAGAAAGGACTGTTGCTGGTCCTAGAAAGGACTGTTGGTAGTCCTAGAAAGGACTGTTGGGATAGTCCTGAAAAGGACTGTTGGTATTCTTTCTAGGAGAGTCCTAAAAATGACAGTTGGTAGTCCTAGAAAGGACTGTTGGTAGTCCTAGAAAGGACTGTTGGGATAGTCCTGGAAAGGACTGTTAGTATTGCGAGGAGAGGGTGGATGGTAGGAGGGGCTCGACGTTTCGAATAGGTTGACTATCTAGAACCACGTGTTTGGTTCAACTATTTATCGCCATGTTAACTGGGGCTAAACAAAAATATATATGTCAGGCAAGCCGAAAATGTACAACCTCAGTATATATACCGGTCGGCTAAGAAGGCAACCGTCAATTCTCAACCCACTATCAAAAGACCACCCCCCCCCCCCCAAAAAAAAAGAGTTGTTTAGAACCATTAACATGGTTCAACTATGTATCACCATGGTTAACTGGTTCTAAAAAAGGGGGGGGAAAGAATGATGTCAGGCAAGCCGAAAATGTGTGACATCGGTACGGCAGTCGCCTAAGAAAGTATTCGTCAATTTCCCTCTATCAAAAGCCCAAACCTAAACAAAGAGTTGCTTAGAACCATTACTATTGTTCTACGAAGGTTGCCCCCAAAAAAAACAATCGTCAATTTCAACCTATACTATCATAAGACCAAATAGTCCAGTAGACGGTTCTATATGTCGTGTATTAGACCTGGAGTCATTCATAGGAACAATGTTTTTTTTGCTATTCATGCTCTAAATGGTTTATAGAGAAAAATCAGCTTTGTTGCCACCTCGGCAACATTGAGCAATTCTTTTTATAAGCATTATAAAGATAATGAGCTAATTTGCATATTTCTGAAATAAGGTCAGAGGTCATTTGCTATCTAGGAAGAGAGCAAACATAATGAAAACTATTATTTAAATGTGTTTTGGGGTAAGGAATCCATTTCCGATGCTTATTTGCGTGTGCCATATGGGCAACACCCTGAAATCCAATATGGCTGCCCCATATTTGCATATTTATGAATATGATTGGTTTTTGGTGGCTGAGGCCATTAATAAACAAGAAGTACAGGATATTACTTTTCAATCATGTTCTACATATGTATTAAAGATATTTCAGCTTTGTTGCCACCTTGGCAACAATTAGCAATGCATATAATTAGCATAATTAGGTTTTTCACCTAATTTGCATATTCCCATAAATCAAGTAAAATCGTATATATTGTGAACCCGAAAACTAAAAATTACGAGTAATACCACTTTTCCAAGGTTTTGCATGGCAACAAATCCATTTATGATACTTAATTCGACATATCTCCATGGCAACCCATATAAATCCAAGATGGCCGATCCCAAAATTAGTCGAGCTAGGATACATATTTTCCTTCTCAGTTTTGGTTATAAAAGCTCGGGATGATCTTTTTTTTTATTTCAATCATTGGAATAGGCAACTAGAATAATGGACTCACAAAATAAATACATTTATGAAATAAATGCGATCAAACAGACTAATAACATTCTCTCCTTACAAAAGCGCAAGGCGGCCATCTTGGATTTATGTAGGTTGCCATGGTTTTGTGTTGAATTAAGTATCATAACCTTGGAAAAGAGGTATTACTCGTAATTTCTAGTTTTCGGGTTCACAATATATACGATTTTACTTGATTTCTGGGAATATGCAAATTAGGTGAAAACCTAATTATGCTAATTATATGCATTGTTGATTGTTGCCAAGGTGGCAACAAAGCTTAAATATCTTTAATACATATGTAGAACATGATTGAAACATAAAATCCTGTACTTTTTACTCATGAATGGATTAAACTACCAAAAAACAATAATATTCGTAAATATGCAAATTAGGGGTAGCCATCTTGGATTTCAGGGTGTTGCCCATATGGCAAATGCAAATGGGCACCGGAAATGAATTCATTACCCCAAAACACCTTTAAATAATAGTTTTCATTATGTTTGCACTATTCCTAGATAGCAAATGACCTCTGACCTTATTTCAGAAATATGCAAATTAGCTCATTATCTTTATAATGCTTATAAAAAAAAATTGCTCAATGTTGCCGAGGTGGCAACAAAGCTGAATTTTCTCTATAAACCATTTAGAACATGAATAGCAAAAAAAACATTGTACTTATGAACATTTCTAGGCCCTAGAGATAACTACTGGACTAAAACCCCAAACAGACGAGTTGTTTAGATTCATTAATATGGTTCAACTATATATCACCATGGCTAACTGGTTCAAAAAAGTATTTTTAAAAAAATTTAAAAAACATGTGTGACCTCATCATAACGGTCGGCAAACGTCAAATTCCGACCTACTTGATTTGTTATAGTTTGTATGAATGTTTTGTTTTATATTTGTAAGCGCTATGATACCTTGTGAATTATAGCGCTATATTTGTTTTAACAAAAATAACCTGTATTATTTATTAAAAGCCCGAATCCCAAAAGTATGAGATGTTTACTTTAATGTAGAACCATTACCACGTTTTCATCAAAAGAGTGAGTATGATGTCACCACTACGGTACGGTATACTCTATGCACCTTGACCGAGCGATTATAGACCGAAGAAGGATGTAGCGTTGTTAAAACAAGGTGCGCGCGACACATTCCCGGTTATTATGAACAGTAAAGATGGGAAAACGAATCCGGAAAAAAACGGAGCGGTCATTTTAATACAACCCTTTTTATATCCGAAAATTCCCCAACTGTGCCAAAATTAGACACAGGTCTTTATTAATGTATTTTTTAGTTCTCATTTATTTTTGTATATGTTCTATTACAGGAATATTTTAGATATAAAGAGGCTATTTCTCCGGAGTACCTCATCATTTTACAAGCACCCGCTTTTGGAGAAAATTGTTATTTAACAGCTCCTAACTGCTTGAGGCCAACAAATCTTCTCATCCTACACACTTGACATTGTGATCTTCATTCGTTCTTGAGAATTTGTTTTCAGCATAATAATTTGCTTACATAGCGTTGGATTGGAATTTTCTTCGTTCGGGCTGACTTATATGTAGAATTGTCTTTCAGCCAACCAACACTTTGAAATTGTAAAAAATATTCATCTATCAACTCTGATCTTGTTCAAGTACTCAAAGCATATTGAAATATGGTAAGCATTTTGATACGTTTTTAATATTTTCTATTTGTTTATAAGACAAACGGAAAACCCATCGAATGCGTCATAAATAAATTAATGCTGTATTTCATAGAAATGGACTAGACATTATCTAGAGATATGAACTATAACTTTTCATATTTTTTTTTTTTTATATTAGTTTACTTTTCGCTTGTATATATATAAGTGACTGCAAGTTCTCTGCGGAATGTGTTTTGTTAATTAAGTGTAACATCATTGGTATTTCAAAGAATTTAGTGTATTCAAGTTCATATTTATTCGAGTTCATATTTCATTCAGTAAGATTAATCAATTTTGTACGACCTGGATTTCTTTGCAGGTGCTAACGCAACAAATCCACTCTTTCCTGGCTCTCATCATCATCACCATGACTACGGTGACGTCAAACCCAATTAACCAATCATATGAATCTGAGAAGGAGGAATGCGCCGTGTTCCGCTCGCCCCCACTCGGCGCGGCGGATGGGCTTGCGGACCTGAAGGAGACCATCGCCTCATACAGAGACGCCGCTCTCTGTCCGCGCACGCGCCTAACAGCGACCGACCGCATCCAATCAGAGGCCAGCCTTTGCCCATACCACTACCGTTTCGACGACAACGCGTCCAGAATTCCGAGCCGGGTGCGCCAGGCCGTCTGCAATTGCTCCGACTGTCACCTGCACAACGTGGGCTCGACGTCGACGGCGCCCGATCTCCGCTACGTGGCCGGTTGTCAGGAGATCTACGACTCCCAGTGGGTCGTTTTCTTCGAGGTTAATGATGACGGGTCGAAGGTCTACACCCCGCAAAGGATGTTGACTTCCGTGGGCTGTCTTTGCCAACGTAAGTCTTTATAACAACCATAACATTGCATGTTTTTATTTGATGCGGTTAAATAACAATTATTGTTATATTATTGTTACTCTATGTAGTATTGAATTATAATATCAGTTTTGTGATATTATACATTGAATATTACTTGAGTGAAAGTAAGCATAGTATTGTATTTGTTGTTGTACCGTATCAAATTATGATATCATATCATCGCAACGATGGTTGTATTACTTGAACATCGCCCATGTGGGTCCAAAAGTATTTCATATTGAAATTCTTTAAAATATTGTTGTATTTGTACAAAAATGTCTTTTGAAAACTTATGAAAACGTGCTTATTTATTGTAGATTAGTTGTATTTATTTGATATCCCGTATAGCGTCATGAATAACGTGTACTATTTTGCGGTAAATGCCGTATCGATTGTGAAGCACATTGAGATCGAAATCTTGCTTTTATTCTAGAATTCGCATAAAAAATGTATTTTGTGGTCTTTTTATTTTCAATAACTTTACACGACTGTCCATTTTGTGAAGTGAATATGTTATGATCTGTAATTATATCATAATTATGCCATAAATATCTCCGTCAAGTTTTAATTTAATTATTCGTTTTATTCATAAGTAGTCTCATCATCATAAAAATAATAGGATAAGTAAGCAATGTTACAATAGTAAATGTAATTAATTGTGATATTGTGAATCCAAAACAATTTTCCATTGATTTTCCATTATTCCAGCAATAATAAGCGTATTCAATTTTGCCGTGCATATGAAATATGTATTATGCGTGCAAAATCAAATCTGTATATTCTTTGCACGTATATTATTATGGTGTTTAATTATAGCCAATTCTCCAAAGAACTGCTTTGGATCCATTTAAACTACATATTTAAATCAATATTCGTGCGACCATTGTACATGTACCTATAAAAGCTAATTTTGTTTGTGTCTAATGTACGAACTAAATTAAGAATGATTTCATTGCCATAGTGTCTCACTCTGATCCTACTAAGAATAATATCTCTGCCTAATTTGTTCATAATATTTATGAATTAAAGTTAGAAGGATGTTAGCATTGCCCAAATTGTCTTATTATTTATGAACTTTAAGTAATAATACTAGTAATAATTTTCCAACAATGCCACTATACTATTTATTTATTCCAATATTTATCTCATTATCCAACCGCATTTTGTATTCTTCACATAATCCACAGTTTGTTGTAAAAACATAAATTATCTAAGTCGTACAATATAATGGAATACATAAAAATGACGTTATGAAATAGAATAAAATTAAATGGATTTATTGTCAATGATCATCAATTCAATATTTACGATTTACAATTTACAATATATATATTCACAGTTTAACTTTAAATTGATGACAAATCATACGTTTATGTATATAATACATTTGGTTGATAGACAAATGGGGCTAAGTTGAACAAATAGAAACATAGTTTAAGGTTAGCCCCGATGATAGTAAATTACTCAAACAAAAATAATAAAAAATTACGCTGAATTAATTGGATTCTACAAACTTATTTAAAATATGTACTCAGATTGATATTGTTTCTATCACAACTTCTTCACATGTAATTAACTATTATTTTAATCATTGTAATTCATCGCTAATTTGTTCCATTAATGTGTCCCTGAATATGATATTAATTGTTTTCCAATGTTTTTTCTAACTATTAGATATCACAGCCAATGCAGCTTTTTACATGTGTTGCCTTATTATGTTAATTTTATTGGCCAGTAGGGTATTTATTCGCTACTTAATTGCCTGTTAATTACTTTATCTCCATTGTATGTAAATACTATTTATATCGTAGAATATGCTATGTACAAATCGCCTTGTCGCAAATAAACATATTAAAGGGATAGTACAAATTTGGTTAAACATAATTTTTTGTAATTTCAACTTGTAAGATACCATTAAAAACTAACATTTATAATTCAATGATGAATACATTGTAGTAAAACATAGAAATGGTTAAGTTACTGGGCTGTTTTCATTCAAAAAGCAGTCGTTAACACAAGAGGGCATCCTCAAGTTTCAACCATTTCTTATCAAAATGTGAATGTGATGTTTGATTTAAATAAATGTTAAAAAGAGGGATTATTCAACAAAAAATTGATCAAACGAAGTTCATTCTGTCGTTAAAATCGTGTCTTCTTTCAGATTGTACACTTAGTTTGTCATTGCATCACACCAATTCCTTCTTGAAGCGCCCTCTAAACCAAAACTGAACTATCCCTTTAAGTATAGGTTTTCATAGGAGAGTCCTGCGATGGACTGGTGGTATTCTTTTTGGGGGTGTAGTCCTAAAAAGGACTACAATATTGTATTATGTAATTTGTAGATTTTTATATTTTGACAGTTTGAATAAAAACTATCGATACTTTACTATTTGGTTGTTTTTGTTTGATTTATTGTCCTTATATATACAATTTTATTCCAAAAATCACTTACAAATTTGAATTTATCATTTGAAGAAGAAAAACAAATGAATAGCTGTAACCGCAACAATTACGAGTGACATAGCTTGGTCTGACTGATCGGGGGGGGGGGGGGGGGGCATGTGAATTATTGTGAGCAAACCTGCATGTATTTCAATTTTTTTCCCCAAGATTGTCCTTATTTGTTTCGTATTATTGTCTGCAAGTATTGGGGGCGCAAGTGCCCCCATGCCCCGTCGCTTCGTATTTGACATCAACAAAACAACGAATACATTGCACATCCAAATAAATGGTGGGGGGGGGGGGGTAAATGTCAAGAGCTCGCATTACATAATATAGCGGATCGCTATAGTGGGCGCCCGCCTAATTAGTAATACAAGGTTTTATTTATAAAAACGCATAATCGTGATAAAAATGAACCATACATCTCCAGGAGGCGTTTTACGAAACTAACTAAATGATATTGTCCAAATTGTAAAAGATTGTGCGAACTTTTTTTTTGCACAGAAGTTTAACATGTACAATTCATGCAGAATACATATACATTTCAACAATATTGATCAATTACTAGTTTGGCTAGTAATAAAGATGTTTTCGGTAACTTTCCAAATGTTGTCATTTGGCTTTAACCCTTTGGGTTACGCCTCTACCACATGGATCTTTTTTTTTTTTTTTAAGTCAAGATATCGTCTGGCCAGACGATATATAAATAAAATGTTTTGAAATCAAATTTTTCAGCATTCTCATTTCACATGTTTATTCAATGTACTTTCAAATGGAATTAAAACCAACAAATGTATTGCCAATGGGCATTTCGGGAAGTACCAATACTCAAGTGTACCTTTAACCCTTTCCACTTTGGGTTACGCCCCTACCACACAGATCTTCGAACCTCTGTATGACACTTCGCGTAAATATTCAATATTAATGAACGCCCAAAATATAAAACAACAACAACCCAGTCTCTCAGTCCTCCTGTTCCATCTGCCACCCCCCCCCCCCCCCCCCACCCCCACCCCCCCCCCCCCAGGTCTCCCTCTATCCTTCTCTCTCCCCTTCCTTCTCCTTTTCTCCTGCTTCCTCTTTCTTCATATAACTCCCCTCTTCATATAACTCCCCTCTTCATATAACTCCCCTCTTCATATAACTCCCCTTATTGAATATAGTTAATAATGAAATGAAATTTGTTCAGAAATTGATTCATTTAAATAAATTGTCATTAAATATAGTTAAAACACAATAAATGGTTTTTAGTAACACGATAAATTCACTCCCTGGACATATTTTAATAAACAATATTCATTTACAACAAGTGAATACTATTAAATTCCTAGGCTTATATATTGATAGTGATTTATCTTGGAAATCACATATTAATTATTTAAGTAATTTAATTTCTAGAAATACTGGAATTTTATATAGGTTAAGGAGTTTTTTTCCTACTACTGTTTTACATACCCTCTTTGGAACATTGATATTATTATACATATATTATGGAATTTTAGCATGGGGCAATAGTTCATTATTATTACTTGATAAACTAGCTAAAATACAAAAGCGAGCCATTAGAATTGTTAATAAAAACAGGTTTCTATGCCCACACAACAGAATTATTTTATTCAAATAGAGTATTAAAATTAACTGACTTATATTTGTATAATATTGGGATATTTATGTATAAATTGTCCAATAACGAACTTCCTGAAAGTTTTATGATAATATTTTTTAAAAATAATTATGTTCATACTTACCCCACTCGGCAGAGTGGTTCCTTTCATTTGCCACGAACGCGTACACTATTTGTCCAAATATTTTCTGGTCCAAAATTCTGGAATGATCTTCCAAACGGAATTACTACAAGCCCCTCTCTCCGTGTATTTAAACGTAAATTAAAATTATTGTTATTGCTTAAGTACTCGAAATAATTACTGTTTAGTTAAGTTTCATTAATTTATATAACCGTATTGTTCTTTCATAAGTAAGTTTCTATTGTTGTATTCTTATTCGGTTGGATCGATAATACCCTTGTAGTATTTCTTTCTATAGTGATCTAAAAACAAAAACAACAAAAAATTGTTGTTTGGCATGGCACCTTGTCGTCTTTTTCTTTCTTTTATTTGTTTTTGTCTTTCTTTGTTCGTTTTCTCTCATTACATTTTGTTTGATTAAATATTGATTAGACACAATTACCCCTGGGAACCAAATGTTTTTACAAGCATTGCTTCTTTTTGGTTCTCCCATATTTCACGTTATGTTAATTACAAACAAATTGTTGATTATGTAATATTTTATTGTATATTAGTCTACAATTTATTTATTTAATTGTATTTCGTTTATCAATGTATTGTTTGTTTGTATCATTACTTGTTCAACATTTATTTGTGAAATATGGAAATAAATTCAAATCAAAAAATCTTCCTAAACGTTCTTCTTCTTTCTCTCATCCTCACTCTCTCTCTCTCTCTCTCTCTCTCTTACTAACACACACATACATACACACAAATTCACACGCATAGACACACACACACACACATACACATGCACATGTATGTACATGCGCGCTCACATACACACATACACACATACACATATACGCACTTACATACGCACACACACATAATTGTAAACACATACGCACTCAAAAACACCCACACATA